>WAAE01002673.1:0-19732 GCA_013400495.1 Nicator chloris | reverse complement strand
TGTGGTATTCCTCATAGAACAATGTTCACAAAAGCTATAAAAAATTTCTTTGTGGGCATGGTATTAATGAAGTGTTTGTTGTTTTATTTCAGATTTGTGACCTGTAAGCAGTAAGTGTTGCTATATTTAGTGACTGGGGCATTTATAAATATATGCTCTCTGTGGTTTAAAGAAAGCTGTAGAACTCATGATCTTCCTTTCTTTACTCCACTGCTTATTTTCACAAAACTTCATTATATTTATGTGTTTCTTTCTTTATTGATTCAAATCTGCCAGTGAGCTCAAAAACATTTTTCAGAAATAACGTACAGTGAGACAGACAGGCACATGTGAAAACAAAAAGACAGATCATTACATGAACTTGTATTCTAAGAAAATGCAGGTAAAAACAGTTCATCAGATACATATCTATGTTTCCAGTATCTTTGTTCAAAAAAAGTGAACATATGTCATTTAGAATGCTTTCAATATACTGTAATTGGTAAGTGACATAGCCCTGACATGAAGTGTTTTCAAATTATCTTTCATATTTAGGCCCTCTATATCCACTTGATAGACAGTGCTGTATTAAACAGTTTCTCCAAACAAAATTGGACTAAAAAATAGCAGGTTTATGTCAATATATATGTCTAGAAATGACAGTTCTAATCTTTCTGGGTCTGTGAATAGTGGATGTTCAAAGATTCTTTCATCATAAGTGACCTCTAGGACTCTGTATTCTAAAGAGAGAAAGACTACATAATAAAGAGCAGTCCTCCAAGATGAATAAAATAATGAAAATAGTGACCATTAGGTCAATCATCTTAAAGGAAAAAAAAATTAAAAAATAAAAAAAAAAAAGCAAAAGAAGGTATATATAAATATTTTTCCCCATTAGTTTTATTTAAGTATAATCTGGATGTGTCAAACTCAGATTTGTCTTTCAAAGAAACTAATTTTATCATTAGGTAGAGTTTTAATGGAGTCTCTGTTTTTCTAAAACAATGTCCACTTTGTTAGCAATACAGTTTTACAAAGTTTACAGATTCATACAGTTAACCATAGATTAATGAGATAATTTTATCAATATTTACCATCAACCAAATATTCTGATGTAGTTTATGGTGAATTCTTAACTTTTTTTTTCAACAAAATTGATTTTATTCTTATTTTTGAGTCATCTTTTTTCAAGCATGTAGCTTAAAAATAGCAGTTTTTATAAAATCTGAAATTATCAGTGATTTTTTATTAGTGGCTTTTACCTGAAAATTCATGTTTGGATGCTGCCATTCTCTGGTTTCTGGCCTATAAATTACATTCTTATGTTACAAGAAGCAAATAGTACCTGCTGATTTATAAAAAGTGCATAATCATAGTTCAAATAAATGATTACCAAATAATATTTTATGTATAATATATGTGAACACTGAACCAGCATCTCTTACATGATATTTGTTCACAACGGATTAAAAATATTTAAGTTTTTTCTGCAAAATTTAGCTTATGAACAGTTCTTGCTTTTATAGTGTTTTATTTGTAATTGGACTGACATTTCAGTGAAATTGTTTGTGATTCACACTAGAGTACTGAAAGCATGATTTAGACTCTCAGGAATTTATGTGGGCCTTCTGGACAAAGAAACGTGAGAGCAGTGCTACAGAATGTTTCTGTAACACGATTTGTACGGGCTGGAATAGATAGAAATTCTGCTTGGTCAAATCATATAGTCATGGCACCTTATCTCTAGAGTTTGAGGAAATCCAAATGCAAGAGCTCGCTGGAGATGTTATTCCTTACATTTCCTTTGTGAGCTTCATGGTTGAAAAAGACTGTCTCTCTGTCCTGGAACAAACATTGTTAGAGCCTTCTCTTCCGTGGATGATCCCTGGTCCTTTACTGTGTTTGGCTCCAGTCATGCGATGCCATAGACAGGAAAACAGAGTAGAGGTTTTCTAGATCAGCTGTGCATGTCTGGAAAAAAACAACTCAAACCTACAGAAGGTGTTGCTTACCTCAAATTTTACTCCTAGCATCTGGATGGCCACAAATTCATGTTGAAAGGTACTGAGCTGCTAGACAATGTGGCTACATGCAACCCTTATGGCACAATATAGATGTAGTGAAATGAGGCTTGTGAAGTGAGAACACCCCTGAAGGAAGCTGCACATATCCACAAGATCTACCTGTTCGATAGGGTGTCTATGACTTTGCAGTCATTTTCTATAGCAAAAGAAAATAATTAAAAAAAATAAAATGCGGAGGATTAATATGCCACTTTAAAAAGTCAAACACCAGATAAACAGACACATTCTTTTTGAAATACCTGCACCCTCCAGTGTAAAGCTGTAATCTTGAAGTTGCTCTGGCAACAACAGGAACATTTCCATACCTGACAACTGAACTGGATGAGCAAGTCAGAATTTTTATTAACATAGCACATGTCTTCAACAAAATCTCCAAGCTACAAAAATCAGGTCTAATATAAATAACATGCATCAACAACATTCATTATTAGTTTTATTGAAACCAAACAGTAGATGTTAAATAAAAATTGATAGTTATCATAAAATCAGATGAAAGGCATCATGTTAGAGTGAATTTAGCTTGCAATCAATGTACATCTTTAACTGAAAAACCTGAAGTGAAATCCCAAATAGCAGGAGGGCAATAGAACCAAAGAAATATCTATATAATGCATTTCAGAAGAGAACTATCCCATTTTGTTGTCATTCTTCTTATTAAAAAAAATGCAATCTAGAAAGATGAAATTTATCATATAACGATAATAACATTAGTTGTTTAAAATGCAGATTTGAAAAACCACTGGTTTTTCTTCCTCCAACCATTTTCTCATATCACATGCAGCTCTGATTTTATTTTGATTCATACAAGCAGACGAACACCACCAATGACTTTGACTCATCGTGTTCTCTAAATATAGGTCATTGCAGTCTCTGTTATTCTGCAAAAGTCAACAGCGGGAAAATTAGCATTTTACTCCAATTCTGTTAGCCATATGCTACATTAAATGATAGCTATAGCTTTAGGGATGGAATTGTTTCTTTTATGTTGCATTCTTCTTTATTGGTTTTAATGCCATTTGCATTAGGTCGTGACTAGGAGCCTCTGCAAGGCTCTGCTGCCACTGGACAGATATGTGTGATGGGATATGACAAAATGGATTTGTGAAGAAAAAAAAAAGAAAAAGCCAAATCATGAGGTTCTTATCTTACTAATTGCACTAGAAATGCTCATATTTGTAATTTCTTGATGACTGAGAGTAAAGGGAGTTCAAACTAGTGGAAGGATAGTTCTATATCAAGGAATATCATAGAACCATAGAATAGTTTGAGTTGTAAATGACCCTAAAGATCATCTAGTTCCAACAACTCTGTCATGGCAGGGACATCTTTCACTAGACCAGGTTACTCAAAGCCCTGTCCAATGCTTCCAGGGATAGAACATTCATAACTTCATTACATGCTCTTGTAAAACGTCCCTCTCCCGTTTTCTTCTAGCCTCCTTTAGGAATTAAAAGATTTCTATAATGTCTACTCAGAGCCTGTTCTTCTCCAGGCTGAACAATAGCAACTCTCTCAGGTTATGTTCATAGGAGAGGTGCTCCAGGCCTCTGATCACCTTCTTGGCCTTCCTCTGGACTTGCTCTAGAAGGTCCTTCTCATGTTTGGGACCTCAGACCTGGATGCAGTATCCAGATGGGGCCCCAATAAACAGAAGAAAAGAGGGAGAATCACCTCCCTTGTCCTCCTGGCCATGGTCCTTTTGATGCAGCTGAGGACATGGTTGTCTTTCTGGGCTATGAGTCCACATTCACAGGTCATGTCAAAATCC
The DNA here is from genome assembly GCA_013400495.1 of Nicator chloris. Classification (NCBI taxonomy): domain Eukaryota; kingdom Metazoa; phylum Chordata; class Aves; order Passeriformes; family Pycnonotidae; genus Nicator; species Nicator chloris. Next base: position 15,901 of record WAAE01002673.1, on the reverse strand, counting down.
TCTTTCACCAACACCCCCAAATCCTTCTCCTCAGGACTTTTCTCTCACTCCATTCTCTGCCCAGCCTTTATATGTAGTTAGACTTTCCCTGACCCAGGGGCAGGACATTGTACTTGGCCTTGTTTAACTCCATGAGGTTCTCACAGCTTTCCTGGGCTCCTACTGTCTTCATGGTTTTATCACACAGCACTCTGCCAAGCAGATCTCTGAAGAGACCAAAGTCTGCTTTTCCTGAAATCCAGGGTAGGGAGATTACAGTGTGCCTTCCTCTCCGTCTCAAACTCCACCGGTTCATGGTCACTGCAGCCAAGGCTGCCCTTGAGCTTCACATTCTCCTCTAGTCCCTTCTTGTTGGGGAGAAAAAGGTCCAGTAAAGCACCTGTCCTTGTTGATTCCTCAGCCACGTGGAGAAGGAAATGAAATATATCTTTATCAGTGAAATGTATCTTGTTTCACTTGCAGAAGTGAAGTATATATGTATAGACACGTTTGAATGTAGGCAGTTGTTCTGGTTGAGAAAGATCAGAATGAACTCTGAGCGTTAAGTCTTTGAGTAAAGACTTCCAGAAGGGTTTTAGGACTGATAGTATCCTGACTTCCTATGAGATTATTATTATCAAGCATTACCACTACTTTTGCAACAAGAATCAGCCGTATGGAGACTAATATGTCTGCATGTGTGACACCCAGACAGGTGTGTGTGTGTGTGTAGAAATTTTCACTTACACAAACAAACTCACACACACATACTGTTATTTATGTGAGAGGAACACATATGTGACAGATGGGAATATCTTGAATTTTGCCAAATACTCGTTATTTCACAAGGGACTCTGCTGAATCTGTTCTTGTGGTAGAGGGTATTACTTGGCATCAGAATGGTACTATACTTAACAACACATTCACAAAACCCCCTTGTTCTATAGACCTTAAATTTTAAAGACATCATATTATATAAAAAAAAAAAAAGGAATAAGGATAATCAGATACTTTAGCACGAACACATTGTGTGCAAAATTTGTAGATAGTTGTTGTGGTTTAGCCCTGGCCAACGGCTCAGCCCCACAGCACCCCTTGCTCACTCACCTCTAGGCACATGGGGGAGAGAATCAGAAGAGAAAACAAGAAATTTCTTGAGTTGAGATAAAGACAGTTAATTAGATTTTAAAAAAGCCATGCATACAACCAAAGAAGAGCAAGGAATTCATTCACTACTTCCCCATAGGCAGGGAATCAGTGATGTCCAGGAAAGCAGGGCTTCATCATGTGTAACAGATACTTGGGAATACAAACATCATCACTATGAAAGTCCCTGGACCTTCCTCTTTCTTGCCCCAGCTCAAGTGGATGGACAGCAGGATGGGGACTGGGGGAGCAAAGTCCCTCCCACTCGAAGTAAAGATCAGATTCATGATCATCCAATGTACATAAGTCTACAACACCAGATGAGATGTGTCCCAGAGTCCTGGGGGAATTGACTGATGTAGTTGTCAAGGCCCTCTAGATGATTTTGGAAAATCATGGCAGTGAAGTGAAGTCCCAGGTGACTGAAAAAAGGGAAACATTGTATCTATCTTTAAAAAAGGTAGAAAGGAAAATCCTGGGAACTACTGACCTGTCAGCTTTACCTCTGTGCCTGGGAAGGCCATGGGACAGATCCGCCTAGAAGCTTTGCTAAGGCACATGGAGGGCAGGGAGGTGATTCAGGACAGCCAGCACAGCTTCACCCAGGTCAGGTCCTGCCTGACCAGCTCACTGGCCTTCTATAGCCACTATCAGAATGTGGGGGGTTTTAATGTATTACCATAGAGGTGACTTTTAAGGAGGAATTTTGAAGGTCTAAAGAAAAAGGCATCTGTCCTGAGATGAGAACTGGCTATTCCTCAGTACCAGTTCTACACAGTCTGCAGTATAAGAAGGAATACATGTGCTGGAGACCAGGCTAATCTGGACGGCAGCACTAGGTCCTTAAAAAAGGAGTGTGAATGTCAGAAACTTTAGATAAGCATAGCTAGAGCTTTTCATTCCTGTGTATGAATTGTCATAACTCATGTTTGAAAAAAGGAAAGAGCTGTTTTCTGCATTTGTAAGGGTAAAAATGAAATTAAAACTAAAGAAACAACTGCTCTGCTGCTAGATAACCTGAGAGGCATGATCCAAAAAAAAAAAAAAAAAAAAAAATTTTTGTTTTCATGCAGTTCAGATGTTCTTCCAGGTAGAAATTATTAATTGCCATGTTCCTGAGTTCCACTGTCCCATGAATAAGAAATCTTGGACTTATTCCAAATCATAGATCACCTGCTGGTTTCTGTACAGTTATATCAGCCATTCCACGGAACCTGTTTGACTTTTGAAATGCCCTCTGGGGTCTGGTCCCAGAGTCTGCACACAGAATTAGGACACATGCTTAGGGAATGTCTGCTGGCTGGAAAACTGAGCAGTTAAGCAGTCTCTGGATGTTTGTTCATCTGTCTGTATCTTCACCATTCTAACGAGAAATAGGGACATTAATCTACTACTTGTGGCTCTCATTACTCTTACAGTAGCCTATAGCTAAAATCTGGAAGCAAAGCTGTAAAGGCAATATATTATTTGTTACTATATTTTTATTTTTATTGTTAGTCAAGATTCTTAGTCTTTTTAGGTCATTACTTCAGATTTCAACCCAACTGAATAAAGAATTTAAGACTTGGCATCATCAACAGCTTTATAATTATGGTGGTTTTAATGAAAGCCATTTTGCATGTCACAGTGGTTGAAAACCTGACAGCATTTATGTCAATGAGGTTATTGCCATTGATTTCACTACAATCAGTATTTCACAAGTGTCTTTCATTTTGATGCTTAAGCTTTAACTATTGACAGGTTTAATAGAAGCCATAAGCTATATTCACTTAATTTGCTGCTGAAAATAGGCCATCTCAGAGGCAATAACTCCTTAACAGTATGTTGTTGTGCTTCACATGAATCACAGAATAACAAAATCACAGAATAACAGACTGATTAGAAGAGACCTCTGGAGCAGACAATCTCATCCAATCCTCCTGCTAAAGCAGGTTCCCCTTAGAGCAAGTTGCTCTGGGTCACATCCATGTGGGTTTTGAATATCTCTGGACAAGGAAACTCCATGGTCTCTCTGGGCACAATGTTTGAGTGCTCTGTCACCCTCACGGTAATTCTTTTTTTCCCCCAAATTCAAATGGAATTTCCTGTGCTTTTATTTGATCCTGCTTCCCCTTGTCCTGTCATTCATTGGGCACCACTGAAAATAATCTGGCCCCATCCTCTTGATCCTCCCTTAAGATATTTGTTTGCATTGATAAGATTCCCTCTCAGACTTCTCTTCTTCAGGCTAACCCTGCTCTGCTCCTTTAGCCTCTTCTCATTAGAGACATGCTCCCGTCTGCTAATCAACTTTGTGGGCCCCCTTTGGACCATCTCCAGTAGCTCCTTGTTTTTTCTGAACTAGGGATCCCAGAACTAGACACAGAACTCCAGACGAATCCTCACAAGGGCTGAGTGGAGGGGCAAAACCACCTCCCTTGATCTGCTGACAATGTTCTTCCTAATGCAGCCCGGGATACTGTTGGGATTCTTGGCTACAAGGGCACGTTGATGGGTTATGGTTGACCTGTATTCCACCAGGATTCCCAGGCCCTTCTCTGTAGAAAAAGAAGCAGTGTTCTTTATGAAGGAGTAAGGAATACACTGTCCATTCATATTTCAGGAAAAGAAAAAAAGTAATAACAAAATAAAAATAATAATATTAATTTAAAAAATACAACTTGCTTCAAACCTTCTCTACCATTTGTATGACAAGATAAGGGTGAATATGCAGATCTGCTATTAAAAAGATAAGGCTGGTTACTGGTTCTACTTTATTGATTTTCATGGTTATGTGTTAGCAGTCCTGTGTATTATGGTTAGATAGCAGATGTGTAGCAGAGTGAAGAAATTATTTAACTAATTATCACGTAATTATTTAGTAAAATGTTAATATACAGCTTAGATAATGTTTTCAGAATGGAATAGTAAAAATCAGACATTTCACAACTGCATTACTCTACCGTATATTTAAGAAAATAGTTGAGTAGCAAAATGGCCTATCACTCTAGAGGATCTTGAAAGTTAAAAATGGTGGCCATGCTATCTTGAGACTTGATGGTCCACATCAGATGAAGTGTTATGGCAACGGGAATCATTTTTATCACAATTATCAAGTTTATAAAATTTTCTTATTAGCTTCTGGAAGGAAATAGAGCAAAAGTTGTTGTCATAAACAATGTGTGTGTTTGCATGTGTGCAGATGTAAAGGAGATGTGGAGAATGTTATATTGTTTATGGAACTGGATTGATTGTTTTTCGACCATTTGTTGATAGTGAAACATAAGGAAATGATAATTTGAGACTGAACATACATAATGATGGAGCTGAAATTGCACTTTGAAATGTGAAGAGTCTGTAAGCCCACAATTTGCAGTACTATAGGCAGACTGTAAATAAGCCGACAGAAAACTGAGAACTGTTTATGCAAAATGTGTAAAAATGTACATTGTGATTATTTGAAAGTCAACAGAGGTAAAAGATTGCAAATGTTTGGCAGTGTTAAAATTAAGGGAGGGAATTACAAAAAGCTGGAAGAGAACTGGAGTTGATACAAGTATTTTTGCAAGGGTTCCATTTAAACAGTATTTAAAATTTGGGAACAAATAATAAAAAAGTGGTTTTTATCTTATATAGAACCAAAATACATGTATTTGATATATGTCAAATTTTGTAATCATGTTTCTCAATGTTGTAGTTTTAATTGCAGTATAGCACAGTGTAGTAAAAAAGAAGTCCCATCGTTAATATTCCAGTGGCACAGAAATTCCTTATGTGCTAACACTACTCCCTTCTTCAGCAAATATGAATTTCCCTCCAAAAAGGTTGTTTACACTACTGATCAGAAAAATTCAGTACAAATTTCCCAGTATAAGTGTACATACCTTTAGATGTTTTTTATAAATGCACAGATTGCTGTATAATATGATAAACTGTATGCTATAAAATACTTTGCTGCAACTCTGCATGACCTGGTCCACATGGTATCTAGATTTATAAAATGAATTTGTACACACAATTTCACAGCTGTGCTATTTTCAGGGACAGGAAAAAGAAATTAAGAAGTGTCAATATTACTGGCTATGTATTCCCTTTCCCTGCATTTAATTAATGGAGATGAAGTTATACACCCAAAGTTCTATCCACTGTTTTGGAAGTGTTTGCCCTTTATTAACCTCTTCTAGAAGTGAGATAAGTAAGATAGATCATGTCCATATATATCCAAAGCCAACATGTAGGGAACTTGCTCATGCAGATGATAGATTTTATAAATGTGAAATACCTGTTTATCAGTGTAATTTCAGACACCACACCTTAAATATGCATTAAATGTATTTTTGTGGTCCTCCTAACATCAATAACTGATTATGCATATTTATGTGTGCAAATAACAAATTTGCACACTCCATTATAGTACTGAGGCCTGCTGTGAAACATTAAAGCATTCAGGAAACATGGTATTTAAAATCATCTCTTAAATATTTTATTTTATTGTAACTTAAATTTCTTTGGAAGAATCATAGTCAGACTTGGCAGCAAGCACCAAGCTGTGTGTGCATTACAGGATGCTTGCAGCATTTAGTTTTATAAAGCAAGCCCCACCTATGTAAATAAACACTGCAGAAGGAACAATATCATCTGTTTATCATTTGTTTTGGAAATAAAACAATACACAGGCAGATGGTAGCTAGAAGGACATACAAAGACATCAAATAAATAGCTTTTTTTTTTACAATCATAGAAGGATTTTTAGATTACAGAAATCCTTTCCAATTGCTAAGAACAGAGTGTTCATATAAAGAAGAAAACTGTGTTAAAAATATAATTAAATTCTTCTAGCAGCCTTCTAGACAAGTGGAATGAAAAGGTGGCAATGGAACATAGCTCTAATAGCCTTCAACATCTGGGGTCTGTGTTGAAAAGCTCAGAGATTTCACCTAACTTAGTCTGAAACAGTTTTGACGGCAACTTACTTATGTAAAATAAAAGTTAAGGATGGGAGGAAAACCTTGGCATTTAAAAGGGAGGGGATTGAGCTCAAGGACCTGAGGCCGCTACATCTCCATGTGTGCCTTCTTTGTGTAATGGAGGAACCATCTGACAGCCCTATTAATCATCAAATGCTAGCTATAAATAGTATGTGGAGTTTTTTTCTGATTAATCATAGAATATTTTGGGTTGGAAGGGACCTTAAAAGGCCACCTATTCCAACCCCCTGCAATAAAAAGCTTACTCAGAATCCCACCCAGACTGACCTTGACTATTTCCAGGGATGAGGCATCCACCACCTCTCTGTATAACCTATTTCAGCATTTAATCACCTTCAGTGTAAAAAAATTCTGCTTTATATCCAGGCTTAATTTACCCTCTTTTAGTTTAAAACACTACTTACTCCTTGTCCTTCTGAAACAGGCCCTACTAAAAAAGTATGTTCCCCGTCTTCCTTCTAAGCCCTCTGGAAGTACTGAAAGGCCTCAATGAGGTCTCCCCAGAGCCTTCTCTTCTCCAGGCTGAACAAATGCAATTGTCTCATCCTGTCTTTGTAGGAGAGTTGCTCCAGCCTTCTGATCATCTTGGTGGTTCTCCTCCGGACTTGCTCCAGTGGGTTGATTTCCTTCCTGTTCTGAGGGTCCCAAAGCTGGATGCAGCACTGTAGGCAGGGTCTCACCAGAGAAGAGCAGAGGGTCAGAATCCCCTCCCTGGTCCTTCTGGCCACACTGCTTTGGGTGCAGCCCAGGACATGTTTAGCTTTCTGGGCTGCAAGCTCACAGTGCCATGTCATGCCCAGCCCCTCATCCAGCAGCACCCCCTAGTCCTTCTCAGCAGGGCTGATCTCCATCTGTTCATTCCTCCAGCCTGTGTGGATACCAGGGACTGCTCCAACTCAGGTCCAGCACCTTGCACTTGGTCTTGTTGAACCTCATGAGTTTCACATGGGCCCAATTCTTGAGTTTGTCCAGGCCCCTGTGGATAGCAGCCTGTGCTTCAGGTGTGTCATCTGCACACCACCGGTTGGTGTCACCAGGAAACTTGCAGGGAGTGCACTTAATTCCACTGTCAATGTCCTTGATGAAGAAATCCAACGTACTAGTCCCAGTACAAACCCCATGGAACGTAAGACATCATTGATATCTATTGGAACACTGAGCCATTAACCACTATATTCTGGATGCAACTTTTAACCAATTCCTCATCCACCAAACTCGCTATCCATAAAATTCCCCTCTCTCCATTTTAAATGTTGCAGAAAACTCTGTCAAAGGCCTTACAGATAGATGTGTATCTCTTCCCTTGTACACTGATGTATTCACTCTGCTCTAGAAGGCCACTAGGTTGGTCAGGCATATTTGTCCTTGGGAAACTATGCCATTTGTCTTGAATCCATGAAATAAATTACTATAAAATATAATTAGCATAATTCCTAAATCATTTTCTTCTCCTAAACAAGATCTGGAACCTCATACACAAGAATATGTCCAGAAACTGCATATTGCAACAGACATTTTTCTGCCATAAGAGTATGCAAACAAAGGAAGGAAAGGATGTAGTAATTTTTCTCCTTTATAGATTGGTATTAAAAAAAAATCATTTATATGATTGAGAGAAAAAAATACTTCTATATAACTTTTTTTTATAAATGGGATCTGGTTTCTTAACAATTTCTGTTCAAGCATAAGTATCTTGTCCTTTCTACCTATGTTTTCTCACTGAGATCCGTGTTGCTTGACACAGTCTTCAGGCGGTGCTGATGATCACAGCTATCAATTGACTATGACCTTAAATTGTCATTTAAATCAGCAATACATACACAGCCTCAAATTCTGTAGCAATGGATGCACCAACACCAGCACAGGTAGTTGCTCAGTTCCTGGCCCTACCAACCTGCTCCACAGATTGTATCCTCACAGAGTGAGAGTTATCTGTCAGAATCTGCAACACAAGTCAGCTGAATGAAGGCTTCTCTACCTTTGCCAACAGGGAAACTTTGGGAATGTCACTGGTAAAGGTTTATGATAATGGGTGTACACATCTGCAAAAAGATGCTTCTAAGCCAGGCTCCAGTGGAAACATGGTTATCTGTGGCAAACATTATAGCATTCTAAAGAAAACATCCAAAGCTGATTAGATGAAATTTATACTGAAATGTTTAGGCTTATTTTTTTCTCCACAGTCCATAAAGGCAGTAATGAATACATCAGACTAAGATGGCATGAGTTTCCCATTGGACCCCCACAGTCTTTCATTTTTCTCCAGGATTAAACTTAGTAGTTAAGCCTAACTACACCAAATATATACATTTTTTGACTCAGAACTTACATGACATGCTATTTTTCTTACTGGCTTACCCTGGAATGCTACATTCTAGCACCACAGCAGCCAGTCTGTGCTCACAGTTCATCAAAATCCCTACCAGCACAACGAGCACATGGTCAGTGTTTTTCTCTATTGACATCAAAGGAAATTGCACTAACACCATATTATGTACAGTTTAATGAACTTGGTATAGTTCTGGGAATGCAGGAGTGGCATGTCTTTGAACATAATTTATAGTTCATAAACATATTCATGTTTGGAGGCTCAGTCAGAGTAATTTGTAGCTAACCAGTTCTAACACTGCTGCCAAGAAAATGATCAAAACAATAAAATTGGCATTGTTACAGAGATTTGGATTATATAGAATTAATGATGTAGAGGGAAATTTACTGCTTTGTAGGGAGGTCAAAAGCATGGAATGCCTAGATATTACCTATATCCTACTTAAGCTACTGCCTTTTATCAGGCCTTTTCCTTACTGGCAGCAGAGCTTAAGTTTGAATTTTATCCTGAAACATAATGTCAGGTTCAACAATTCCCACAGATTTCTGTAAGAAGTTTAAAAGCACTTTTATTAACAAGTAGAACAAGAATCACATTACTATTACACTGTAGTTGACTACATACTCTGCAATCTGAGATCAAAGTCTGCTTTAGCCTTTCATATGGGTAATGTGTTTTGTGGGTTTTGGGCTTTTTTTGGTGTTTGGTGGTTTTTGGGGTTCTTTTTTGTTTGTTTTTTGGGGTTTTTTTGTGGGTTTTTTGTTTTGCTTTTGTTTCTTTTTTTCTTTGTTCCTTACGCTAATTTTTCTAGCTAAAACTCCAATAAGAGCATTCTGTGGTCTGCTCTATATATGATCTTTAAATACTTTCCTAGTCATANGGCATTGGAGAGCATTCCTCTGCAGCTCCTGCTGTCTTCCTGCAGCCCATGGAGGTATGGTGGAGCAGAGAGACACCTGCAGCCCATGTATGACCTCATACTGGAAGAGGTGGATGTGCCTAATGGAGGCTGTAACCCTGTGGGAACCCTGTGCTGAAGCAGGCTCCTGGCAGGACCTGCGGCCCCGTGAAGAGAGGAGCCCACTGGAGCCGATTTGCTGGCGGGATTTGCGACCCTATGGATGATCCGCATGAAGAACTGCAGCATGTGGGAAGGACTCATAGTGGGAAGTTGTTGAGGACTGTCTCATGTGGGAGGAACTCCATGCTGGAGCAGGGGAAGAGTGAGAGTCCTCTCCCTGAGGAGGAAGGAACAGCAAAGACAACACGTGATGAACTGACCACAATCCCCATTCCTTGTGTCCCAGCATCACTGGGGAAGTGGAGAAAATAGAAAGTGAAGTTGATCCTGGGAGAAAGGGAGGATTGGAGAGAAGTTTGGGTTTTTTCAAAATTTGTTTTTATTTCTTATTATCTTACTCTGATTTGATTTGTAAAAATTAAACTGATATCCTCAAGATTATTCTGTCTTGCCCATGATGGTAACTGGTCAGTGACCTCTCCCTGTTCTTATCCTATGAGCCTCTTGGATTTTTTCTCACCTGTCAGCCTGTAGAGGGGACTGATGGAATGGCTCTGGTGGGTACCTGGCATACAGCCAGGGTTAGCCCACCATATCATGCCATTTCTTTATAAATGGTCCATAAAGACCTGCAAGTTTCTACATTGGTTAAAATATGTTGCCTTTTGGAAAGTTTATAAAGAGAAATATTTCATTGAGGCAGAGGTTTGCTTAATAAATACAATCCCAGAATAATTACTGTGTAGTAAAAAAACCTCAAAACCCAAACATAAACACAACAAAAACATTACTGGCTGAATATCTGAGAGCTAGGTCACACTAAACCAGATTACAGGCTCCCCTGTTACTGATTTGCTTATCAAGTAGAAATTTGAATACTCCAGTGAGGGTATTTCCTAAAAGTCTTGCTTTCTGCAAGGAAAAGGCTAACTCTATGAGTGTTTCTGTGTATGTGGGTGGGAATTTTTAAAGTAGGTTGCATGCCTGCATTACAAACCAGGGTGTGCCCACAGGGAAAGACTGCTATCTAGGGCAGCACCTGGCTGATCTGAGCTGGATCATCATGAAGTGCAGTGCTCCAGGGGTGTAAACATTTGTAGCACTCTGATGTGAGGGGCATCTTCCACACAGGAAGTATTTCCAGAAAACTTGCAGAAACTAAAAGGAGAATGACACAAAGAATAACAATAAACAATTAAAAAAAAATTACCTTGTTGGTGTTATATAATGTCTGTATTTTCTACAAGAGAAATTGCTAAGAAAAGATTGCTAGTTTCAGGAATTCATTTGAAAGCTCTCCAGGTGAGATGTTTTGTTAAAGAAAATTTTAATGGCAGCCTCTGGGAGTAGTTACCATGCATTTTTTCTCTCTAAACACCCAATTTGTTATTAATAGCGTTCTGGTAGTACATTTGCTAAACATACCCTAGAATTTACTTTTGTGTCTAGGCACAAATATGGAAAAAAATCCACTTATAATACTTCTCTCTAGAGAGCAGAATTATTAAAAAAACCCACAACCTATCATAAAAAGAGAAATCTATGATATTGCTGTAAGTCACGAGTAGATGTAAGGAAAACAAAACATTCTATTGTTATGCTATATACATATTTTTGTCTCAACCTCTCCTTTCCCAGTCCTCCCTTATTAAGAAAAAGGAAGAGAAAACAGTGAAAGAAGGAGATATTGGCACTGGAAACGTTCTGTCACCATTTTCTGTAGCCAACACAGGAAAAAGAACTAATCACAAATCTCTAGCCAGGAAAAAGAATTTTAAGGAGAGAGTACTTGGGAAAGAAATATAGGAAATTATTTTCTCTATGTGGATAATAATTTATTAATTTTAAACTTGAAATATGAATGTCAAAGTTACACAGTCTGAAATAATGTTGGACAGCTGCATCTATCCTGTACCCCAGTCTCTAAATTAGGTGTTAAGAACATAGTAGTTATTGCACTAGGGGCTTATCTCCTTAGCATTACCATATTCCATGCTTAAAATCTTTAATTTTTGTCAGGAAAACACTTCACAAAGGAATTACTATTCTCTGCCAAGATGATATTCATATTACACAGATAAGGTTACTGTCTTTTTAATAGAGATTTTACAGATGATTGCAGGCTATCAGGTGCTGGGGGATCACCTTCCTGTAAAAGTTCTTGAATATGTCTATCTTGGGAACATAATTTAAAATTATATCTTTTCTGTCTTTTACAAGCATAGCTCTGCAAAGCAAATAAGTAGGCCTGCTGTTGTCAAAGAAGATTTTATCTTGATAGTCTGTTTCTAAATGTTACAAACACCATTTCCCCTCTCCCCCTTGCTGTTTATTATTGGTACCATTCTGCAAAACTTTAATAAGTTTTAATGATTTAATAAGATACCTGCAAAACTAAGAATTAATGAAATAATTTTTTGACATTCAATCCAATGTATATATTTATCTTTCCTCTACATTCTCTGAATTCTGCTTGATCATTGATATAGTCAGGGAGTAGAAAAGGAGGACACTTTAACTTTAATAAAGCTACCTGAGGAACCAAAACAAGAGATTACAACTTTGCCAATGAACAGTTCCTCTATACACAACACACCTTGTAACTGCTAGATGTTATTTCCATACACTTAGAGATGCTATCCTTGTGAAGAAATATCAAACGCTACATACATCTTATATTAATGCAAACATCTAAACTTAAAAGGAGGAACTGGATAACTGGTATTTGATTATACTTCCTCTTCTTACGACTAAGAATTTTTCTGTATACCAGGTTAAATTTCAGTGAAAAAAAATGTTTCTTTTCTAGGCGTATTGCAAAAACAAGTGAATTGTTTTTAAGTCTCAAGAATTTTCTAAGCATCTGTTGATTCATTCAATATCTCTGGCTACGGAAGAAAAAAAAAAAAGAAAATAAATAATTCTAGGGAGCATAACCCAGGTAATTTCAACAAAATCAACATTTGAATAGACAGGTTTTTGGGGATCAAGTATTCTCTTTTTGTAGGGTGCTTAAAAAGTACTCTGTGTGCTATAACATCTTTGTTTTATGAAAATCAAATATTAAACTATTAGAAGGAAATGTGATTTTATTCTACCTAGCTAATACAGCTGAGAAAATATGAAGAAAACAATATATAACAATAAATTGCTCTTTTCTTTCACTAGATATAAGACGGAACTGAAGGAAAGGAATTTACATTACTTGAGCTTTCTTCTACTATAGTTTTCAGACATACTGTTCATTGGTTTTGGCCTGTATCTCAAAAGCATAATCTGCCTTTCTCACCCTCAGTGAGCTGCTGACTGAAGTTAATAAATTCAAATGGTAATGCAAGCATCAAGGATCAGGCCTTTTGGATGCAGTTGAAACTGATTTTTGTAGTTCATGCACAAACTCAACCAGCAATTCCTCATCTCAGCTTCTGCCTCTGGCCCCTAACATTTGCCCTGCAGAAGGCTTCTTTTTGAAAAGGCTTTAGAGTTTTACACTGACTGTGATAACTATAATGGAGATTTTCCCACTAAGTCAAGCTGAAACTTTCAGAACATGGTGCTGAACCCTATTGAACCATTTCTCTTCTCCCTTTAACCACATTGTTGCTAAACCAGGCCTGGGAACTCCATGCCATCACAAATACTATTCATCCATCCATTTGCATTTTACCTGGCACTCATTCTCCTCAAAGTTAATTTCTCCTCTGTATGTATACCAATTTTTTTTTTTAGCTACATAGCTGTTTTTTGCTGGCTGACTTTGCAAAAATCTCACTTTTGCTTACATAAAACTCCCTTGTTTTCATGAAAGAATGTGGTATTGCGAGTCAACCCCCAGTAAAGATGAGCTGTTACCTCTACTGCAGCTTTCAGAAAAGTTCTTCCCAGGGCCGTTCTATTTTAAATTTAATTAGATGCTCCAGTGTAGTTTTAAAAAAAGAAGCAAGAAAACTGACTACTGGGAGACTGGCAGGTGTAGTGTGGCTCAGTGTCAGGAGGCAATGAAGATTTCTGTGTTAAAGCTGGCATTTCAGTCCCTAATGACATTACTGCAGAGGATAAGTGAAGCAGCATCACTCTGACTTTGTCTTTTTTAAATAGAAGTAATAGATAACGAAATAATAAAAACCAATAAAAAGGTATAAAATATAATAAGAAACAGTGAAATCTTATAACCCTCCACAAATTGTTACCAGTCACAAAAGTTCCCTGACAGAAATATCCATTTTGGGTGTGCTAGTCTTTTGTACAAAGACAGTTCTGCAGAGGGATGCAAATCTCAGGTGCCACATTTGTTAGAACTAGGTCATACTAATTTGAATTTGTGACCACAAAGCTGGAAGAGGTGATGAGAACTTGGGCTTAGCAAATATCTACTGAGAGTAGGGCCACAGTTTACAAAAGTGCCTGGCAATTCTGAGTATCCAACAAGAGAAACTTTAAAGGATTTGATGTTTAGAATTAAAAGAATATTCTGAGAATTAAAGATAAACCTAATGCCTCATTCCCAGTTAAATATGCACAGATAACTAAAACATCGAGGTCACTTTTGAAAATCATGCCAAAGAGGTTCTGGTTTTAGAATTAGAATCAACAGCAAGACAAGGCAGTTTGTGCCATACTTTCAGGTTAATTGTATTTAGTGTGGGTCGACCAGGATAATCTCATCCTCAGTAGTCAATTAAGTTAACACAGTTTATAGAAAAATAACAAAAACATCAAGACGTGGCCTCATAACTACCTAGAAATGTTGTCCACTCCCAGGTGTTCATAGAAAAAAAAATGCAAGGTCAGTAACATGTTTAGTCTGTCAGCTACCATTTGGGACAGTAATAAGCTGTCATTTAGCTGTCATTTTGGCTGTTTCTGGCCAAAAAGAAAAAGTGGCAAGTTGCAATGGAAGGAATGGAGAATGCTCTTTCTGCATGAATATCAAAGCAATCCTACAGTTATGACATTTCTTAGCTCAGCTGCATACATGAAGTATCAGAGGAGAGAATACATAACATAGACATGCAGACCGCAAAAGAGTATCCCAGGTTATTAACTACAGAAATTCTGTGTGTCTTTCACATTTTGCTCTCTTTTACTTTCATGTTCGTAATTTCTTCTTTCACTTAGGTTTTTTTCTTCCTGTTTTCCTGTTGTTCCTCTGATTTCTAGAGGAGAGAAAATGTTTTATTTTCCCTTCCTTTTTTTAACCTTTTGCCATAAGCTTAAGTGTTACACATCTTAGTCACTGAGAATAGATTAATCAGAAATTGTCAGCCTTTTTATCCTACATGCAGAAAAAACAGAGAGGCTTTGGAAACATAATGCACATATCTGTCAGGAGAAGAAGGCTATTGTAGTATGAGTCTGCTTTGGTTTTGGTTTATGGCACAAAAAGTAAACTGTTTTAGTAAGACATCTATTTGCAGATCATGCTTATGTCAGGAAGTAAAGCAATACTTGCAGAGTTTATTAATTGTTGATCTAGGAAATCCTAATCTGTTTTCATAACAACATCTACACTTAGGTTTTTGTTTTCATTTGGGAACAAGGCTCTTAGTCTCTTTAAAAAGAAAAAGAAACCTGTAGCATCTTTCTTAGGATTCAACTCTACTCATTTTTCTGTAAACATTTATTTTTCTTTCTAGCCTCTACTGTTCCCTCTCAGTTTGTCAATATCTGTCCCTGAACCTTAATTTTCTAACTACACCTGTGTATTGATGACCTACTTTTTACAGTAAACATCCTATCAATATACCTTAGTTGCAACTAGCACAGAAGAGCTAATGGCATTTCTGTTTTCTGTCAACTCAGAGTTCAAGTTATTTCTGACCTTTATGTCATTCTAAACAAACTCCTATGGAATGTAAAGAATTAGTGTTCACACAAAATTCAAAGTTTAATTTTCAAACATTCAGATTAAACAAGGATCATGGTAAAAGTTATCAGAAATTACTAAGAAGGATTATGGGGTTTTGTTATGACAATTTAGGTACAAAGACTTTCCTTGGCATCTTATTTACAGCAAAGGATATATTCACCTGCAAGAACTGTTATTTCACCAATATGTTCTAATAGCCATTTATAAGCTTCTTTGTCTGAGAAACTCTTAGGCTGTCTCATTGACTCATTGCATTATTTTGTGCTCTGGACCCCAAAACGTATTATTACAGCCTCTGAAGAATAGTTACTGTTTTTTTTTCCTACAAAGAGAACAATACAAATTTCAGTCTACTGTAAAGTAATTTCCCCCTTCAAGTCAAGAGGAAAGTGACAATGTAAAATGAAGACTGAATAACAGTTAGAAAGACCACATTGGAAAGATTATCCATAGCAACATAGAAAGAGGAAAACTAAACTCACTTGAACCAAAACAGAAATTTAGGAACAAATTCTACGAATCTGTAATGTGCAGTTTACAGCTTAGAATTTTACTGAGAAGATGAAGAAAGCTCTGGATTATTCAGAAAC
>WAAE01002672.1:0-218018 GCA_013400495.1 Nicator chloris | reverse complement strand
TTTTTTTTTTTTTTTTTTTTTGAGGACGCCATCAGATTAGCTCAGGATACTCATGACAGAATTATTTGCCAGGGGGATATACCAGCCTTTGATGAACCAAAACTAAAAATTAATTTAATCAAAGTGCCTATAAATAATAGACCGTGTTTTAAGGACTATTTGTAGTTATCAAAACAAATTATTTTGCCTTCTTTCTACCACAAATCAAGTGTTACATAAAACAAGTGTTTTATATATATATTTCTATATATCTCACATCTACCAAGAAATTTTGACTTGAATCCCAAATCAGCAAGATCACATTAGCAGCTTGCTGTACTTAAGCTCACAGGTGCTGGAGCAGCCATCCTCCTGTAAGAGGAGGGCCCACATTTGAGCAGGCAGACCCTCCACACTTGCTGAGGAAAGAACTTGACATCTCTGCACAGCACGCAGAGATTGATGTGCTCCTGAGCTGACTACAGCTGATGTACCTTCATCATCACCAGAAGCTGTAAGAGCCACTGTTGAAGTGAGCACAGAGCCTGCACAGAACGCTGCAGTATGAGCTCAGGCTCTGTGTTCACTTTAAGACTGTTGGCTGTTACATTTTATCAGCTCTTTTGGAAATAAGGCTGCTCACTAACTGCTTTCCAAGCCTCCACATATCCAGAATGCCCATCAGCTACCAATGTAAATTTGCAAGCAATGGGAACAACACACATGATCGGATGGAATCTGTAGAGAAGGTAAAGCTGTCACCAGATGGCATTTTTAAGTTTTGTAGAGCCAGATATTCAGAAACAACATCTGAATTTTGAATGCATTTTTTTTCATTTTCTTAAAAGTTCCCAAAACACAGCATTTGCTCCTAGAAATAATCTTGTGATATTCTGTGGCTAAACCTCCAATAGCTCATTTTTCATGACTACATACCTAGACTATAGGAGCCCTGAATTAGTACTTGGGTACAGACTGCTCAAAAATTCAGTCTATAATGTCAGTAAATAAACTCCTTATGAATATAATTTTAAGTCAGCCCTAACAGTAGAAAATATAAGTAGGTTGCCTGTTCCTTTCCTACAGGGAAACATTGCCAAAAATATAGAACTGTCACTTTTCATCTTTGGAATAATGTTAGCTACTGAAAAAAAAGATTCACAATGAGCAATTATGTCTTCAGCTTTCATGTCATTTTACATCATTCCACTATCAGCCATGCTCAAAAGCTTCGAGGCAACATTTAGGTCAGTGACTTTTGCAGGCAGTGTATTCACTGTTTGGTAATTAAATTAGATACACTTTAAATAACCAGATTCTGAAACAGACAGCCACTTACAAACATGTGACCAAATGTATCACTGCCACTGATGACACTGGATGAGGAAAATTATGCATGTTAGCAATCATTAACTATCACTGAGGATTATAAATTTAAGGATTATGATATTAAGAATAACTGGATCAGCAAATCACTGCAGAGAAAAATCTTTAAGATGTAGCTAAAAGCCATACTGAAGGACTGACCTACTTTTCTTCACCAAGTTTTATTTATACATGTATAGAATTTTTTCTTATGGTTAACAAAACATCTCCCACCAAGAAACCTCTCAACTATTAATAAAACTAAATAGAGAATGAAATACTGCAGTAGATGCTCAGCTTTTAATAAGGTTTTAGCCTGCATCTCAGGCAATAGCCACTAGTGCTGTTTCAGATAAAACTTTAGACAGCAAAATAGGGACACTAATTTTCACTTTATGTGAAATTTTTCTGGATAAATTATTAACTCTTGACATAAAGTTGGAACGTTAAAAAATATTTCATATCAAACACGGCTCAGAGGCAGCTATTTTGTAAAAAATACATAGCTTTGCCACTTTTTCAAACCTTGCATTTGGAAATTAACATTTAATAAGACAGAAACAGGCCTGGCAGGGGCTATAAGATGTTCTCTCTGTAAGAGCAGATCCCATAATTCTTCAAGGGACAAAGAGACCCTTGTTTAAAAAAAACCAAAAACCAACAACATATCAAACTAAAACAACCAAACCCACAAACACAGTAATTTAGAGAGGTACGATAAGAAGATAAGCAGTAATGTTAAGGGACCAAGGCATGCAAATGATAAGAACACAAGTTCAAGCCAGTCTGGTAATTCATGTGTTTTCACTTATTTCTCCACAATAGCAGAGGCTGTAGGCATTCCATGGTTTTGGATGCATTCTGCATCCACAAGGTGCAATTCACTTTTTGTTACCTC
Source organism: Nicator chloris (assembly GCA_013400495.1). NCBI lineage: Eukaryota > Metazoa > Chordata > Aves > Passeriformes > Pycnonotidae > Nicator > Nicator chloris. Next base: position 215,776 of record WAAE01002672.1, on the reverse strand, counting down.
AGTTCCCTTTGCCCCCAATAAGCATTCATATGAGAGCCCTGATTTGTGACAACTGTGCAAAAAGGTCCAATTTTAAAATCTCATTTTGTTTTTTTTTCTTCTGGAGACTGAACCATTGGCTTTTTATTTCAAGATAGGCACAAGCTACAAGGCACAATCCACAGCCACAGATTATTAAAATACCCTTTCCATTTATGCCTGCCTACGAACACTGAAGGCAGCCCCACAAGCTAAAGATGTCACAATCCAATTCTAGCATTGCCATAGTTACTTCTAAAGTCCTGAAGTAGAAAATTATTCTTTCTGTTTGCAGGTCTTGCATTGGCTGAAACACATGGAAAAACTGGCTTCAAGGAGGAAAATGCAACCCACCACGTGTATATTTCTGACTATTATAATACATGAGGCCGAACAAGGGGTTTCTGTGTCCCTTCCTGTGCCATAGGTAGAGGTTTGCAGGGGTGTCACACTCAGCTGCCAGCAGGTGTTGCACTGGGCAGCCGTGTAAAACGTCTATTCACTGAACTCTGTCACTGCAGTTATGTGCTCCTTATGGCAAGGAAAACAGAGAAAACAAAGAGCCTGTTATGCTTTACCTTCAAAGCCTCATAGCCCAAGCTTCAGCTCTGTACCTCAGGCAGTGCAGCCCAGAAGAGAGGCAGCATAGTCTCAGGTAAATATATTTTTCTGCTCTAATAACCTAATCTCTGTAGTACTTCAAAGAGATTTAGGTTGGTTTTTTTTAAATCTTAAATATAAGCATAGTGATAGCAGAAGGTCATCTGACATTTGTCATTTGACAGACAAGTAAATTTTACTCTGAAGCTTTCGAAGTTCACAGGAAGGTTTTGTCTGAAAGGTCATAGAGGAGCCTTAAGTTTACCCATAAGTGCTGCAAGAATCTTGCTGCACAAGAAGTTAGGAGATAGTGATCTTCCCAGTTTACAGTTATCATTCTCCAGTTGCACCAATTTCCTCTCCATCAGGGGCAGAGCTTTTATGAGATCCCTAAAGCCTGTGTGCAATATTTATTCTGTTAGTCTAATTAAAGGTATTACTATATACATATTACTGAAGCTGTCCCCAGTGGTGCTTCACATCATAAATAACAGATGTGAAGTGTTCTCCTACTGGGACAAGCACTAGTATCAATTCTTCTGCTATCTCTTTAACCATTACATCACCCTCACTATCTCCCAGGATTTTTCTTAAAAGAAGAGAAAAAAGTACCATGAAAATAGTATTAGTTTGGGACAGTTAAATTTACTAGATCTTCACAGGCCCATATAAACACAAGCATTTTGATTATGTAAAATAAAATAGTTTTACAACACAAGTGAGCAGTATCAAACTTATGATGTTTAATTGCATAGGACTGTCCCAAAGATTAGTCCATGAAAGATGGGGGAAGGGCCATATGTTTCCCTAACATACTTGCAGCTCCCTTTTCCCAATTTTATCCTTAATTGTAGAGCTAGCCAAGATGCTCAAATTCAACATCAGGTTTTCAGTGAACTTGTTGAATAGTCATGACTTGGGACAGAAGCTTGCACACCCCCATCAATAGCTTTTTATTTCTTGCACACCCACACTCAGTTTTTTATTTGGAGGGCAAATAACTGACAACTGCCTTGAACCTTACTAGTACAAGGCTACATTGTTGCTTCTCTGTTTTCTATAAGACCTATTATCCCATTGTACTGGAAATTTTATTGTTTGCTCCTTACAAATTCTCCATGCAACTCATTCTCCTCACATCCCAGGAGTTTTTTAGAAGTTGAACCATTTATTCCAATATTAATCCAAGGAATTTAACTTCAGCCAAAAGGCAGACTCCTCTTATCCTGTTCCCACTTCTTAAAGATGCAAAAGATTGTTCCTCCTTCCAGGAATCATCAGTCCTCCACTAAGGTTTTCAATCTTTCCTTGGAAGTATATATTTCAGGCATTTTTGGAGGAAAATGTTTGCGAGAGAAATTAGAGAGTTTCACATATGATTGACATTGTCAGCACTGGACACTTGGCAGTAGAAGAGAAAAACTACTTGAGCAGAAGTATACCAGAACTGAAGAAAGGTTTGTAGACAGAAAATACATGTCCCACTTTCTCCCTGCAAACCAAGAGTGGAATGGAACAAGTGACATGCCCCATGGTCAAGCCTGCAGGCATCATTGCTAGTTCCTAGGCAGCCGTGCTTTGGGACAGCAAGAATGTGCTTGAGTGACCCAGGCACTGTTGACATTGATGGCACAGGTGGATGATGATGTGGATTAGGTCATGTAGGAATGGGAAGTGAAGGAGGGATGGTCAGGATTAAGGAATTGAAGTACTGATAGATAAGAACAGAGCACTACATAGACAGACTACGGTAAGAAAAATTTAGAACAGTTGTGTGAAATGAAAACTTGGAAAAAAAATTATACGAGAGAACACAGAAGCATCAGATGGTGTGTCAACATAGATTAAAAAATGTAATTCAACAAAAGGAGGTGAGACATTTTGCAGGAATGGGGAAAACAGGCCAACAAATGTCTCAGAAAAAGGATCATGGAGGGACGCCAATAACTGGCATGCAGCTGTTGTACCCCTTTTGCTGCTCACTTCCATATTTGATAACTGTCCTTTGCAATCATTAAACCAAATCTTGGTTTAGACAAAGATGGCATAATGACAGCCAGGTGGGCTTACCTCTGCAGCAGCAGCCCCATGAACCCAGGTACCCATCTTTTCCAGACCCTCCTTTTTTAAGTAAGCAATCTGGCCCCATTGCCTTGCTGTGACCGTACAGGTCAGGCTCTGGGCTAGAGTCCACCCAAAGGCAGGCTCATACTGGACTGGAGAGGCAATACCTGGCACATCACTGGCCTTATTCCCTTACACACAGCTAAAGGCACTGTCCTGGTGCCCCTGGATAAGATATTAGTAATGTCGCACATAGACTCTGCCGGCTCACTCTCAAAATAAGCTTTCCCAGTTCTAGCATTGCAACAAAAACTGAGAGCTAGAAGGATCAAAAATGTAAATACATTTTGCTCGTACAACTACCAGGTTTTCTTCCCCTCTTTGTGGATATTTTTCCAATTTGAAGGAGTTGGCTGTTTTGATGGAACATAATGTCCAAGAAATCCACTGTGAGTTCTGGCAAATCAGTATTAGTCATTTGTAGCCAGACCAGGATAAAAATCCTTAAACTTTTCATTGCTCTATTTATTTATTGAAATGTTTTGTCTCTGGGTGGAGTTTCTGAGGATGAACATCCCATTCCTGCCAACATGCTCAGACAGCCATGCCCATGCACAGCTGCTGATCCCATGTTTCACCATGCAGTTGCCCGCACTGCCATATCAAAACAAATAGTCACATTTTTGTTCTCCACTTTGGTTAATCAAGATTTTTCATTTCTTTTGTTTTAAAAAGTGTTGACAATTTATACTTATGCTATAGCAACTCTTCACTCTGTGATGTTTTTATATGCACAAGAGATGTGCCTCATTCAGGAGGCTTTAGACAACAAGTCGTAGCTGTACCTGGCTAAATTCTTTCATCCTCTTGAAATACTATTTTGAAGTTGCTTTGTCCTAAGACAGTCATAGTCAGACTGCTTTTGCTTTCTGCCTCAAAACTCAGCAAAAACATAGAAACACATGAACAATAAAGGCATTTGTGATTTTCTACAAGCGGCAAAAACTGTTTTCCAGGAGTTAATTTTTTTCATCTCAGTTCTCTTTTCTTTGAGCCAACTTCTTTTTTTCCCCAGATTGTTAAGAGTTCATAAAAAAAAAAAACCTTCTGGCTTCTAGCAAACTTATGTTCTACTTTCATCTGGAAGGGCATAAATGTGTTGAGCCAAACCCACAGTATTCACCGCTGTTGGAAACAATCTGTGTAGGTTTTTTACATTCCTGTTTGCAGCGTCCGGTACAAAACTCCGTACACAACCACAGCACTAACCTTTCCAACTGTCCACACACACCATGCTCTGGGTAAACACTCATATACAGCAGCAGTCTGCAGAGGGGTTTCTTATGACTGGGATCAAAATAGCTCCTTCAACTTGTATGTGTGAATATTGCCTTTATCATTTAACCAAGACTCCAGGATTAGAATTACAGTGAGTATTTCTGCTGATCTGAAAGATTTAACATCTCTTTTCTCATAAAAAATTCTATTTGAAATAAAAAATTAATGCTCCCAAATCTAGTTCTACTGTACACAATGTAGGAAAGAGACAGTAATTCAGTATCGTAATAAAATTTTTAAAAGAATATTGAGCCAAAAAACTCAATACCCACCAACAAGACATTGGAGAAAATTTTTAAAAGGCTGAATGATATGACAGGTTCGTTTTTTGTATTGCTTTATATGGACAGATCTGACATTCAGGGCAGCTCAGGTTTGGAAATCATTCTTTCCTCAGATCCTCTATCTTGAGGAACCTATAACAGCACTTAAACATGTCATAAAGTCCAAACATTTTGTATAACTGGACTTCCCTTCCCTCAATAAAATAATGGATTAACCATAAAATAGTAGAACAAGCCTTTTGTGATTTCCAGCTAAACTGCATCATCAATGGATCAAAACAGACTGGGAAAAAATTGGGATCTCAAATTAATTTCATTCAATATTTCCAAGGAAATACATTGAACATTTTAATCTAAAAATTTCTTTTAATACAGATTAAACAAATATAAAATAATTCTTAAATTAATACAATAACTTCAGACCATGTATTTGAGTTCACCCAAAAGAAACTGATAGGAAAGCTAAGCCCCACCTTCTTCCATCTGGTTTGGTTTGTCCTGAAACCATTTCCCCTCTCCTCCTTTCAAATGCATTACTTCAATCACTGAACTGTAAAGGTCTGGCTTTATTTAACATCTGTGCTTTGATGCACGTATATAACTGGAGGACTGTAAAGCTTTTTGCTAAGCAGTGATTATATTGCAAAGAACATCTTTAAATTTGTTTGGATTTTATTAGCTGTCGTCAGAGGTCACACACCAGACTGATAGGCTGGGGACACAATCCATACTCATCTTCTGTGGACACCACTGAAGAGAAGGTTTGACAGGGACAAACCATCACTTCAGGGACCTGTTGCAAAATTCAGACAGACCTGTCACTTTCCTGCTTCCTCTATACACCTTGCACTCCAGTAAGCCTGGCTGCTGCTTTCCCCATTTTGAAAAACTGAATATATTCTACAAGTAGTTTCATTGGATCCAAGGGCTACAATTGAGGAAAGGGAAACAGATGTCTGATTTATAAACATTACATACAAGCACAGGAACATGAGCAAAAAGAGACAGCGTCCACACAGAAAGCATTTCCTGCACTGCTTCAACTTTCCTTCAGACTGAGGCATTACCAGAATCTACAGGTTTTTGTTCTACACACAAAAATAGTATTTAATCATATTAGAGTCCAAGAAAAGTGTGCATGAAAGGTGAAGATTTCACTATAAATGATGGCACTCAATCACACACCTCTTCTCACTAATTACAACTGTGTCTCCTGAAAGTTTCCAGGCATTTTGAGAAGCAAGTCTCTCCCTTCTGGAGGGAATCTACATAAAATCTGAATGGCCTGATCAAAAAACATAGCATCTTTTAACTATGCTGTATATCCTCAAGGTTTAGGGGAGGCTGCATGGCACTAAGTGATATAGAGAAACATTTTTATTCACTTGCACCTTGCTCAAAATTAATTTGTTTTCTATATCTGCTAATTTTAAAAAGTTGGTCCTTATGAGAACGAGCTAAGCTTTTACCTTTCATAAGAAGCAGTATAGAAACGTGCCTCACAAAGATATCTGCAGGAAACCAGGGTTCAGCTGTGTTAGATACAGAATGAAATAAAATGTTGAGGCAAATTTAAAAATATTTTGGAGTGTAGTTTCAACTGTCTGTGTGAAACACAGAAAACTTGCTGTTCATTTATTCAGTTACTGTCTGGGCTTGGATTTCCAGTGTTTTAGGAGTGAAAACTGAACATATGACTTAATCACCTTTGAACATTCCAAGTCGTAATAAAACAATCAAGGAAAACTGGATAAATTAAATCTATTATTTTAGCTTCAAGGATCCAGTATTTGTTTTCTTCCAAGTAACTGCCCAGGTACTGGAAACCTGGTGACATGAGATGCTTGCTCTCCACTACAAAGGAAAAAAAGATCACCTTATTCAGTCTCATTCCAAAGCTGTTACCTTTTACCCTAAATTTGGAAACTGAAATGAGATCAGTAATACTTTCCATCACTGTTTCTGGAAAAGGTTTTTTTTTCTTATGTGTAATATCCAAGTCAATATTCTATCTGAATATATTTGATATGAAATTGCCAAATGATAGTGTGTGTGAGTGCAGAACAACTAAATCTGCACAGAAGACAGAAGAGCATGGACTGGCATCAGAAACCCAGACTGGAATTTGCATCTTGTAAATGTAACTGGCAGTTCACTTTTTTGGGGTGTGAGGTTGGACAGGGTGGGGAAGAGTAAGAAGGTGGGAGTTTTTTAGGGGTTTGAAGATTAAGGAATGAATGAATATGAGACTGTAGGTACAGATTCTTTGGCAAATGAAAACACACAATCATTCACAAGCAAATAAGAAATCTTAGTTTCTTAACACATCCTTACAAACAAGATGTACATAACCTGGCAGAAATCAGACATGAGCACAGGTGGCGATGAAGAGTTTATCATGCACAGTTGTTGCAGAATAGGTCATTAAATTAGCTGTAAGGGTCTCCAAACAGACACAGGATAACATCTTTAAAACACTGATTTTACTCATGGCTGAGACTCTATAAGAGTGGCCCCAGGAGTGAGTGAGAGTGCCTGATCTGGTTTTACCCAAGGCAGCTGCATCATTTGAGAGCTCACCCCAGCTGAACAAGTCAGCACTCAAACACCCTGGGCATCCAGGGAAGTTAGGGATGTAGGTTTGCAGTTTGGGCCACCTCAATGAATTTGCAAAGGAAAAGAAAAAAGCATCACTCTGAGATCACAGCAAGCAGTGACATTATGAAAGAGAGCCTGAAAGAACCTGATGCAGGATGTTGCTAACAGGCATCCTTTAGCTCTATCACAGCTCCCACACAAAACAGGAAAGGCTTGTGCAGAGCCACTGTTTCAGTCCATCAGTAGTGCCTCCTCACCTTGGGGGTTGCTCGCCTTCCAGTCAGCTCTGAAACCACAAGAGGTGAGGGTGAGAAAGCTGCCAGCTTGCAGCCAGACTAGAGAGTCTCCAAAGTTTTTAAGCAGAAGCCACACAATTGTATAACATAGATGATGATATTGTGAATTTCAGATAAGTCATAGACCTACTGAAAAAAGAGAAAATAGCAAATTCTGAATGCTAGATCTGGAAACAGAGTACCTGTGGCATACACTATTCTTAAGCCTATATTTTGACATGTTATTGGAGGAGAAAGATGGTCCCAAACAGTCTTTCTCTACAGAGGAGGTTGCTTACCATGTGTATTTTTCAAAGTTGAAAAGAAAAAAAAAAAAGTTGGGGTTTTCTAAGTATCAGCTACAGCAATTTTAGTGCTATGCAAGGTTTAGGGGAAAAAAGTTCAATTTCTAAGTTGAATTAGTCGTATTAGGTTCAATAGGGTATGGAAATTAAAGTCTGAAGTCTCAAATCATACTTAATGACACATAAGGCTTCTTCTTAAATAAATTACTGCTCTTTGATAAGGCTAAGAACTTCCCAAGCAAGAAAATGACCCCGTTAAAACACAGATATAATACTGATTACCCAGCTTTCGAGTATTATCTAAATACAGGGTGGGTTGAACTGGTCAAGTGGGAAGCCAGCTCGTTATCAAGTTGCCCATCAAGATTCAAATTAGCATTATTTAAAATAAATCAAAAAATAATTAGGTTAAGTCAAAGGACTGCTGATTATTAGTAACCCCAGATATTAGGTTATGCAACAGACTAATAAACCTTTATTGAAGGGCTCACTGGTTCTTCATCATGCATTCCGAGTAAGGTGCTAATCAAGAAAGTCCTCACTAACACAACAAAGCGGGTTACAACTTCAAAAAAAGGTCTTTAAGAAGCGAAGTCTCACTTGGTATCTTCAGGCAGCTGTTAAAAACAGGGTCCCATTTCTAAATCTGTGTTCACAACAGCTCTCAGAAGCAGCCACTGGTACTTTGTATCCTCTCCCAGAAAACTTCAGCCCCTAAAGCAATCTTTCACACATTGCTTCTGTGCTTATCTATAAATATAATGAGCAATCAGCCCCCACAGTGGTGCCTTGCTGTCTGTCTAGAACTACTCCTCGTTTGTAACATTTTCAGACAGTGCTTTTGCCCGCTAATAAACAGAGCGGCCAAGCTTGCCTCAGAGTTTAATCTCACAGTATCTGAACTGCACACATACTCATATATCTTTATGAGCAGATATCTGGAACAGAAACAAGCTTTAGCAGAGATCTGCATTTCGAGCTACAAATCAGAAATGCACTTTTTGATGACCTTTCTTTATATACATAGAACAAAGTATACTATTAATAAACAAACATATGCCCTAAGTCCCCAGGGTCAGCTTTACAGCAAAGCTGTGCTTATGAACACAATGTTAGGTCTCCCTCAAAAACCACATTTGTTTAATAAAGAAAACTCTGTGGCAGAGCACATCTGCACCCATACTACCAGAATATACATATATAAATTGGAGACTATAAATGCATATTCACAAGCCTTGTGATGCCACATCTCATTTCAGTTTAGCCATCTACCCCACAGTGACATAGCTGTGGATCTTTTGTTTCTCTTGAGTTTTTCCATCCATGTTCTAAATCCAACACTTGCTCTAAATCATGCTGTATTTAGTCCACTAGAGGTTAAGAAAGCTCTTAGGAAGACCCTTTCAAGTTTGAACTGCTGGAGCTCTCATAGAGAGCATATTAAAGAATTACAATACCAGACATGGACACAGTCCTGAGCCAGAAGCTGGGACCAGCTCTAGGAAGATGCCAATGGGCAGCCAAAGTGTCTGCATTCAGCAGGGCAGACATGCATTGCAGCTTCCCTCTCCTTGCAGATGCGTTTAGGAGAGGCACCACCTGTTTGCCCAGACGTTTACATGCTCCTTTCACAGATAAATCATCAGCCAGCCAATCAAACCTGATTGTGGTATGAGAATTTTACAATTAGTGGATACTCCACATGGAAAACAACACCCAAACTTACTGTATTTCATCTAGCCACAGTAAATCCCAGCAAGAAGTAAAAATTACAGTTGCATCCATGCTAAAGGAAATAATCCCATGAAACACTGAAGAGTCCAAAATGAAGTTGGTGAAATTTTTTCAGGGAAGTTATGCTCTCTGAAAGTTATTTTACAGTCTGACCTCCTTTTTTTCCAAAGGGGCTTCTCAACCCCAAGACAGGCACTGCTCTGTTGGCTTTACAGGCACTACAATCACACCATTCCAGTTGCACAGGCCAAACTCCATGACACTGTCCTGGTTACATAGCTGCCCATTTTCTTAGCTACTGGTATTAAAGACAAAATAGGTGTCATCTAATGTAGTAGTAACCTTACCTTGCATTACTAGTGTAATCAGAAATACTTAAAGAAAATACAACATAGATCAGCTAAGCAAATCTTAGGCTTACTACACAGAATTCAATTAAAGTACAACTTAGGCCAAAGTCTGAGAACATTTTGTAGTTTAGGAATCCGTACAAATATTTCCAACTTATATAATGAAATAGGCAACTTAAAAATAGATATAACAAGAGCTAGTTAATGTAGGTGTACTTGTAGTTCATACACATTTGTTAGCTTGTAACGGAGATCATCTGAAATGAATTACCTCTATTGCTTTCCTTTATAGTAAACAACAATACGTGATGTTTAATTGGTATTTGGTTTAGGTTATTTTTGTATGTGTTGATAGATTGGTTGAACTTCTTAGTTAAAGCTTTTTGACCCTCATTTACTGGAAGGAGCTTGCATGCTGACACAAACTGAATGCATATCATTTCCTCTGTATTTATTTCATATGTTTGTGTTTGTCAGTTTCTAGTTGGAGGGAAACTAACCAGTCATGGAGGAAACAGCCTTTTCTGTCCCAAAAACATGCTTTCACAAATACAGAAATACTCCATTTGCCTATTTGGGTGTTTTTATCCTTGTCCTCTATATTTTCACAACCCTTTTTTGTTGTTTTTCACATGCTGGATTCTGCTAAGTGGGAAAAGACATTATTTCATTCTGCATTTGGGTCTTTAAAAGTCTTTTTAAAGCCATAATTGCCAAAGTGAACTCAACACTAAATAAAAGTAGATTTCCAAGAACATATCTTTTCTTTAAGGTTTACATTAAAGATCCACAAATTTAACACACAGATTTTTGTCTTGCATGTTACACAGAGCAAGGCCTTTTTTGAATGTCTATTTCATAAGCTGGTTTTTATTTGTTCCCATGGCATACACACACTGATGGCCAAGAGCATAAATTATTGCAGTTTTCTCAGAGTTCCCTGCCTATGCCAGTAACTACCATGTTACTTTTGCTTCATTAATTCATTCTGTAACCAAAATCCTCTACCAAGAGAAAGTGATCTTCCTGGAAAAATAGTAAGACGTGGATAAACACCACCTATTCAAGCTTTTGATTATTTCAAGACTAGGTTCTTAAACTTAACTTCATTTTGACCTTAGTCTCAGTGTATCAAAATTCCATAGGCAGACTTTAACTTCACAAATTGGAATAAACTTGCTTCCTCCACCCCACCACCCTCAACCCAAGGAACTGCCACTAACTGGTTTCAGGTGCAGCTCTGATGTAAAGTAATTGCACATTCTCTTTCTTTATCCGTGCTGCAGAGGGAAGTGATAAAAACTTTTGAATTCAAGTAGAACTGGTAAGGAAAAGAAAATAAAAAAGGAAAATCTTACTAGTACCAAGAAAAATTGCATGTTGGATTGTCAACAGCACACACCTTCCAGAAGGAAAGACAGCACTGAAGACTTCTCCTCCTTAAAAGTATTAAACGCTTTCACGTACTTTTCTGAGCCCAGTTTGGCATAAGAATACCTTACCTGAGCTCAGGATCTGTGACAGCACAAGAAAAACAAATCCTTGTGAGACAACCAGGGATACTAAGAGCACATACAGGAGATAAAGGCACATTCAAATTTCTCTCATGAACACTTGTTAGGAATCACTTCAGCCTGCAATTTGCTTTGACAAAACCTTTCCCTGTCCACACCCTTTAAAAGCCCAAGCCTCGTCTCTGTGTCCAACACGTGGGTGTAGCCACAGTGTCCCCAAAATCCAAGGGCAGTTAAGTGAAGAGAAGAGCCTGGGAGCGAGAGAGCAGAGACTGGGCTCACCCAGGGAGGTTCTCCCAAACACACACAGCAGCAGCCTTATTTGAGTATGAAGGCAGAGCCTTTAAAACCTCAGACTCCAATTGTCTTCAAGAAGAAAGGAAACCTTCCCCTCCCCTGTTCCCACCACCCAGAGCAGAGCTCTGAGGCAATTCAACAGGAACAGCCTACCTTACTGCATCAGCTCTTCACTGGACACTGCCTGGATATCCTCCACGAAGAATTTGCTGCTGGCTGGAGTCTGGTCTGGTCCAGCTCCTACCGGGGCCTGAGGGTGGGCCGAGCCCCAGTGCAGCCCCTCACGCCCCAGGCCCCGCCCCTCAGGCCCTGATGTAGCCCTCACGCCCCAGGTGCAGCCCCTCAGGCCCTGATGTAGCCCTCACGCCCCAGGTGCAGCCTCTCAGGGCCTGATGTAGCCCTCACGCCCCAGGTCCCGCTTCTTAGGCCCTGATGTAGCCCCTCAGGCCTCAGGTGTATCCTCTCAGGTCCCCGTGCCATCCGTCAGGTCCCGGTGCAGCCCCTCAGCCCAGGCTGCCTCACTCCGGGCCGTGCCACGTTGCAAACCTGTGCTGCAGCTCCTTCGGGCTCTTTGCACGGGGACGAGGCCTCAGGGGTTCCTCCGTGAGCCACAGCAGGTGTTCCCAGGGGGTGCTGGTGAGGCCCTCCCAGGCATCACCCTCAGTGCCAAGCTCGTGGCAGGGCTGTGGATGAGGATCTGTGCTCTGAGACGCCTCCCCAGGCTGGAGCTGTCAGGCAGCAGGTCCTTGACTGACCACAAAGATTTTTTTTGTATCTTAAAGACAGTTACAAAACCTAATGTCTCCCATTCTGCAAATTGTTTAGCTGCCCCATCCCTACTTGTGCTCCACCTGGTCTTGCCAGGAGCAGCTGTTCTCATAGTGGCCAGCTAATGGGAGCTAACGAGCAAGCTTTTTCACAAGGGGAGCTCACTTCCAATATTAAACAGCAAAAAGAAATTACATTGTGCAGTAATCTATGGGCATAGTGAGTTGTTAAAAGTTTTCAGATTACTTTCTGATTCATGAAAGTAACTTTATAATTTTGCCTCCTGAAACCATGCCTGTGGGGGCGGTTTTTGTGAGTGGTGTGATCAATCTTGAGTTACACCAATTCTTAATTATGTCTGTAAAGAATCTGCATTGTCTAGCAGCTCTGTCCTACTGTGACTTTAAAAAATATCTATTCCAAATTTCTTGAGCACTGCAAAAATGTTTCTGCATCTAATACTCAGCATCTGTCTAGAAAACATATCAATCATATGATTACAAACAGCTGTTGCATTAGACTTTTAATCAGCCATGATTTTCAAAGGAGACGAAGAATGTTGGATGTGGTGATGGAAAGTTATTGCAGAGAATGCCCGAGTTGAGAACCAAAAATCCAGTCTCAGGGACTCAGAGCTTTCCTAAGTGTTGTAAAAACTCTTCGTGGATACAGACCGTAGAGTTATCTGATAGAAATTGGAATAAAATACTATGACACAACTCATGTAGAAGCTAAAGTGTAAAAGGTGCTCCAAGCAGGTATTTTGTTACTAAATGTATCACTATCTTACACAGATTGCAAAGAATAAAGTTGTTGCTCAGCAGTCTGTTTTCTCTTCAAGTTTCATAATCTATTTAATGAGGGGTTATGAAACCCTATTGGAGATACAGCATATCTCTTTGCTTAGAAATCGTTGATGTCCAAAAATGGCCAATTTCTCCTCTCAGTAATGTTAGTGTAAATCTGCATTAGCTCTGTTGGATTCAGGAGGTATTACAGGGTAGCTCCTGACTCATTTTCAATAGAGCATGCCAATTTGAAATAGTAATATGGCTAACTCTGTGTTATCCATCTGACAAAAAACCACAAGACTGAAGAAAAGAAAGGCTACTTCTAGAATTACTTTGGGGTTTTTGTTTGGGTTGTTTTGGTTTTTTTTTAATCCCAAACCCCTGGCATTTAACTATTATAAATAGCTTCATGAAGTTCTACAAAGGATATAGAATGCAATCCCTTTAAAATACTATTAAGTTCAGAGCTGTAAGGCATTCTAAACACATCCACATTGTGAATGTCAGGCCTAGTGTTTGCTCCACAGTCAACCTGCATAAGCTTTCCTAGTCCTTGACTTGATCCTGCCTCACCTCCTGACCCCTGCCTGACTTAGATGTTTCCTGCTGACGCCTTTTTTGCTCAGAAACAGGGGCTGGGTGTCCTGCCAGCCCTCTCCTGGACTGCCTGTGCCTGCAGCAGAAGTGAATGTTCCAAAGGCTGGTGCAGCTGCTTGGGAGCGGTTGTCTCTGAGTTAGAGAGAAATCCTGGAGCTTGGCTCCATGGGCAAACAGTCAGCAGACATAATGTCAACCAGCAAGTGATGCAAAGTTCCTGGCAATGGCCAAGAGCTTTTACTTCTGTCAAAGACCGTGTACTTTTGCCTTCCTTCCTCATAGGCAGGTGAGGGCTTTCCTTCGTATTGGCAGCCCAGGCTGAGGGAGCTCACAGCAGACATTTCTCTGCCTGCTTTTTGCCTCCTTCTCCAGCTGCTTATTCTTGCTGTGCCCAAAGCAGTTCAAGGTCAAAACACCCTGAACAGCACAGGCTTTTTTTTTTAAGAAAGCTTGTGTGAGATGGGCAGGGCAGACCCAGCATAAAATTGTATCGTGCAGCAAAAAATAAGTTTATTCTGTCACACCATGGTTTGTGGGTCTATCTAAAAGAATAGCCATGAGATCTTGAGGTTCTGCAAGCCTGACATTGAAACCAGAAACAGTCACCCATGACAAATGTTATCTAGAAAGTATACTCAAGGAAAGAGTATAGTATTTTTTAGAAGTCCTCTACTGTCCATCTAGCTGAGACACCATTAGCAAATCCGTTTTAAGTGGTCAGGGACATATATGTAGTGGGTTAACTGTCTGAGCATCAGGTGCCCACCAGAGCCACTCAGGCACTCTCCTCCTCAGCTGGGCAGGGCAGAGAAAAGGTAATGAAAGTCTCCTGGGTTGAGATAGGATAGAGATCACTCAGCAGTGAGCACTGTGACAGCTAGAACAGACTTGACTCGGGGAAATTAAATTGTTAGTAATCAAACTGGAGTAGGAAAAGGAGAAATCATAAAACACTGTTCCCCCAGCCCTTCCTTATTCCCTTCACTCCTGATTTCTCTCTCTCTTCCCTGCCAGCAGTGCAGGGGGACAAGGAACGGGGGCTGCTTTCAGTTCATCACACATTGTCTTGGCTACTACATCGTCCTCAGGGGGAGGACTCCTCACACTCTTCCCCTGCACCAGCGTGGGTCCCTTCTATGGGGTTCAGTCCCTCGGGAACAGGCTCCTCCAGCATGAGTCCCCAGGGGCTTCAAAACTCCTGTCAGCAAACCTGCTCCGTTGTGGGCTCCTCTGCCCTTGGGGCCACAGGTCCTGCCAGGAGCCTGCTCCTGTTTCTCTCTCACATATTCTCACTCCTTTCTCCTCTCTCCATATGCAACTGCACAGTGTTTCCTCCCCTTTCCAAATACATTATCCCAGAGGCACTACCACTGTTGCTTATGGGCTTGGCCTCAGCCAGCAGCAGATCCGTCTTGCAGGCGGCTGGCATTGGCTCCAGAGAAGCTTCCAGCACCTTCTCAAGGAAGATACCCTCAGAATACCACCCCATGCTCCCCCTACCAAAACTTTTCCCTGCAAATCCAGTGCAACGCAGTGGATTATAATTTAATTTCTGATGCTGTGTCTTTCCCAGAAAAAACCCACAGATATAGCTGCTGTAGATTCCTTCATATTGCAAACAATCATGGGAAAGACAGATGGAAAACTCATGGGAATGATTTTTCCTGTGTCCTTCAGAGATTTTTCACACAGTTCCTAAATAAGGTGCATTTCCATGCAGTTCCCAGACACAATGTTAATTAACACTATAAATCAGATACATAAAATCAATAAAATCATAAATTAATATAACCTGTAGAATTACCTAAGTGTGGAGTACAGAATGATTGCTTAAAAAAAGCAATAACAAAAAAGCCTACCAGCATTTGTTCAAGGCTGATTACCATGGAGCTGACATTACCTGATCTGTCTGGCTGCAGAGTTCTGCTACCAGCATCAGTGACTGACAGGGTGCTTTCTAGAAAAAGCACTTCATGCATTTCAGATGTGATCTGGGGACCTGCCATTTCCGAAGTCTGAGTTGCACCATTTTCACCTGCCTTGATGCCCTGCTTTGTGAATGGGTCAGCACTTTATAATTACCATGAAAACACTTCTTTAAGGTATAAGAAAATGTTTTTCACTATTCAGTATTGTGAATCAGTCTCACATCTTAAGATGCCATACATACAGCTAGGAGCGGGGTTGCTTGTTGAGAAGTAAGTAGCCAAACTAAGTGCCACTTTAAGCTTTTCATGACAAATATTGCCAATAACAGGCCAATAGGTAAAATAAAGATCCTTGAACCGTGTCTCAATGTTTAGCATCAAAAGTTTTATGTTTTTGCTTCAACCCTTACTTAAAGGTGAAAGGACTGAATGTTTCCCTAGCAAGATACCTAAAAGTTATTAAAATACACAAATAGCTGTTTTCCTTTATGTAGTGTGTTTAAACGTTCTACCACTGCAGATCATTGGCCACTAACTGAAAGAAGAGATTAGTGAAGTTGAAGAAAATTCTTGAAAGTGATGCTTAACTCCCAGTTCTGCTCCTCAAAGCTCCCCTACTGAAACATAAAAGTAGTTTTCTCAGGCATCAGTCACATTCAGGAAATAAAATCCTATCAAGTCTTTGGTTCCATTGCAGTAGAAAAAACCTGGTCCATAAATTAAAAGAAATGTAGCACTCAGACAATAAAAGTGGTAAAAAAGCATGTGAATTTTTTTTCCCAGGGCAATTATAATTATTCTAAAACATATCAAAAGAAAAGCAAATAAAGGAAGATAGGAATTGCCATAACAAATCAGATCCAAAACCCGGTATCAAAGACAAATGCTTGACACAGAAAGCAAAAAGTTCTTCAGTAGGAAAGTGTGAGGTGGTCTTTCCATTCTCATCATTCCTGGTTCTTTTTCTTAAATCAAATCTCTTGATTTGGACCTCATTGTGTCATTACTCTCGAAACCAGGTCGTCGCGCCTTCCCCAGAAGGCAACATTTGTGTTCCCTGCTAATGGTCGTTACTCTGTATGTGTATCCTGAATGTTCTTCATCTCTGCTTGCAGTTCCCACTTCCAGCTAAGCCTCCATATTCAGCAAGAAATTAAAAGTGCTTTTTTAGCTGTTAGTACTCACTAATAGTCATCTTGGAAATTTGTTACACCTGGGTTGCCAACACTGTGAAACAGATGTCTCTGACAGCCTCTTAATTTAGGTATGTTCTCAAGAAAAGCATGTTCCAACAGATCTTGCCCTCTGCACAGTTACTGCCTGCACACATTAATGATATGAATCAGCACTCCTGTTAACATGTTTCCCCATTAGTGCTGGCTCTCATGAAAATGTTTCGGTTGTTCTTTTCCTGGGTTGTTCCTTTTCTGGGTTGTTCTTTCCCCCCCCCCCTTTAGGTGACACGGAATTTTTACAGCACATTTTTGCACACAAAACCACAGACAGTATCTGCTCCTTTCTGAGCTACCTAAATCTTACCTTGTATTTCTTCAGGGCTTCCTAGTTGAGATCTTCAGTCTTGGATTTTTATTCCATTAAGAGAATTGAAACAGACATGTAAATTTAATGGATAGCTCTGAAAGTCCTAATTCCTATTCTGTACCCACTCTGCCAAACTACAGCAGCATCTGGCCCTGAGCACTTTGTAATGCAGCAGCAGCAGCTGCGTGTCATATAGAGCTATAGAGAAATCTCACCTGTGAACACAGACTTTGTTGTAGGATCAAGCAAGAACTGTACCGTGTGAAGGATGCAGTCAGGGATTAGCCTACAAGAGCAGTGCTTCTCTACTGATCCCATCAGTTATAGGTATTTATGTGTATATCAAAGACTTTCTCATACTCATATTTTTGTCCTGCTTCCTCTTTGATTCTCACTAAAACAAGCCACATAACAGTACCGGGTTTTTTCTAAAATGCTTGTTTGTTCCCCAGTTACTGAAGATAACTGCACAGCCTTTCAACATTTTCTTTCTCTTACCCCTAGTTCAAAGTATTATATTCCTGACTTTCCATATAGCCTTTGTGTCTTATTTCCCAGTGACTTGCCCAGAATCACACCAAAGCCAAGGGCAGAGGAAGGAGCTGAGTCCTCCACCAGCGTTCCCTGGGGGGCAGATAACTCTCCAGGTCAGTCCTTGCTCATAGATGGGGTTACTGTGCCTGGCAATAACAGCTCATAAACACAAGAACCCCATTAGATGAAAGGCTCACGTTACCTGAAAAGGTCTTAACATCAGATTAGGTTTCCAAATTCCTTTCTCCTGGAAGCCAATGAATGTGAGTTTATATCCGTAACTATTACTTAACTGTGTAGACTTCAGGAATAAAATATAGGCATACTGTTTGCCAAACATTCATTTAAAGGGTTCTACTAAGTAAAATTGAATTATTGTAGATTAGTGAGTGTATGGATAATCTCAGAGGTTTAGTGCATATCTGTGTTCCTACTTCTACTTCCATTCTTAATAGATGTACTTACATATAAGATGGGAAAAGGAACTGCTTTACTACAACTTAACCTTTTTTGCTGAATTCATAGAGAATGTTTTTTCAAGCAGGATACTCAGACTCTTCCTTCTCTTGAATCTGCACCAAAAACGAAAATCATAGAAGCAAACCTGTTTTAGATACAGCCTTCTGCATATGTCATTGAGGCAACTGACCTAATAAATAATGTGATGTGGCACCATTTAAGTCAGCACATTATTCACAGCACTGACAACACTTCCGTATTGCTGCAAATAAACTGGCTCAGGTACCAGGCTCTATAGCTGCTCTGTCTGTGCAGTCTGCCCAGGCAAAATCTATCCTGCCTCTCAGCCAGGCTAATTAATTCTGATGAGACTGCTGGAATAACATTGCTAGGTTGCATCCGATTCTTGAGCTCCAAGTGCACTGGCTTGGCATTGGCTGGGGAGCTCCTGTGCTGTGCTCTGCTGCAGGACTGTCAGGTACTGCATCTCACATTTCACATTCAGGGTACTCAGACTCTTAACAACATTCAAGATTTTGGCAGTTTTTCTCCAGTTAGTTGGGACATAAAAAGAAACTGCAAATCAGTGAGTGACTCATTGCTTTCCCTTTCCTCTGAAAGAGTTAACATCAGGTACATCCAGGAGGCCATGAAGGGTTTGGCACCAACACCGTGCTCTCCTCATCCACGGCAACAAAGATTAAATAAATATTTATTTATGTAAAAAAGTTTGCTCTAGTAATACATTCTTGATATTTTTTTAAATTTGGGGGTAAATGTTAGTGCAGTTTAGTGCTCATAAAAACAAGAGATTAATCTTGGCCAGAACAAGGCTTGGTGCAAGTGGACTCTGTGTAAAGTCCCACAGATGTCTCTGTCAATGTGCCTCAGTCAGGAGCAGCAGTGCAATGTGGCTGCTGTCCCAGTGCTCAACCTCTCCTGAGGGGAGAAAGCCAAATCTGCTGAAAAGCTCAATGGTTCGCTTGATTGCAAATAGGTTGCAATCAGAACAGCACATTTAATTACACTTGCCTGGTTTTGACACTGTAGCAGGTACTTGTGTGTCCTCCAACTATGCTCATGTAATTAGCTCTATCCAAAAAATAAACCATGAGGCACCAGAAGTTGTATCTGTGATGATGGAGATTGGGATTTTTTTAAGTACATCTGAATTTTTAGTCTACTGGACTCAATCCTGACGTAACAGAAGCCACTTCTTAGAGCAAATTCTGGTTGCCTCTTGATTTGATCTTTAACAGGCACAAAAAATAATCCCAAGGAAAAACTAATGCAGAGGAAGAGAGCACTGAAAAAGAAACAGGTGTATGGCTCTAAAAAACAGTTGAAGCAGGTCAGTAGGAATTTCCCACTGGCTGTTCAAATTGCATGCCTGTTTGCCAGGTAACCAAGGCTAACCACAGAGAATTTTCCCCACTGCATACTGCTGGCAAGCTATCTTATCACTGAACCAAATTAGAAGGAAAGCATATTCTTAGGTTGCCATTGGCTAAGGACCAGTTTAACAGTGGGCTCCAGGTAAAACTTGGAACAGATTATTATTTTTACCTTTTTTTTTCCTTTAGAGAAACAGAACACGAATGCTAACAGAATCCACCACAAATGTACCCAGATCTGTTCTCCACTTACAGGGCAGCAGAATCCAACAACAGAATGGTTTCAAGGCAAGTAGTGCACCAAATGCACGGTTTTATATGCATGACCTGTTTTCCCCTTAGTTTTGGGGAGAAGAAAGAGCTTATTAAAGAAGGGAAACCTGCATAGAGGCAGTATTTGTGAGTATCAGTTTCTCTGGTACTGAAGAGAAAAATATGTAGAATATAATCTATTCATACTTGCTTCTCTTATTCAAATCCCAACTTACTGCACAGCAAAATCGTTGGAAATGATCCCACTAATTTCAGTTGATATAGGACAGAGTCCTGGCTCAGAAAAATGCTGTGATCATATGACATCACTGGACACTTCTAAGCAATATTGCAAAAGGAGTTTGTCCATGGAACTGCTCTCCCCATGTTCACAATGTGCTTTATGGAGCAAAACCCCACACTGGGAAAACGCAGAGAAGGCTATAACTCAGGAAATTGCTTACACATTATCCTGTTGGGTCAAAAATTTTGTTTTTCAAGGGAATGTGAAATGCATTGGGTTTAAAAAGCTCTCTCTTATATAACAGTTGCCAAAGGGCAGCCTATTCATTAGCCAAGACATAAAAGTAAAAAGGCTGCTCCAAGGCCTTGAGGCAGCACAGTTTCTTGAGCTGTGCTTCATAACAGCTGCCCTCCAAAGTCTGGTTAACGTCATCTAAAATGCTCTTTAACAGAGGACTAGGATGACACACTTACTGTCACAGCATCCCCTCTTTGGACAGAAAGAAATGTCTTCTGTTTCCAGAGCTGTCCTTTCCAGTGCTGAACTCTGACATACTGGGTTTGAACTTTACCTCAAAGTATTCACAGCAGGAAAATTTGCTCTTTTCTTCTTTAATATAACCTTCTGCTCTCCTTAGTCCTTGATAAACAATGGATGCTCAGATATTTATTGTAGCATGTACTACTGGCCCTGTACAGTTCAGTCCTCTATGAAGAGGCTGCTTTGATCTTTTGAGGACCAAGGGCAGCCTTACAGAGTATTTATGCTTCAGTTTTACAGGAAAGCAAGTAGGGAACCAGTTTGAGGGAGCAAAGGGAGAAAACATGTTCCTTCCTATCAGATGATATTCATAATTTGCCATAGAAATAATTAGTGCACACTGCAGCTTCCCCCCTATAAAATTACATAATTGGCTAAAAAAAGAGAAGTCTTCCTCTCTAAATCTGGCATGCCTTTTTCCAATCTAGAATTCCAGCAGAATAGCTGGACACCTGCATTTATTTCTTGCATACAGCCTGCTACCCTGCCACGGAGGCATATCCTGTTCTTGTTCCAGGGCTGGGCTACCCAGGCTACCTTCTAGCTGCCCTTTACATGTGATCTCAGCTTGTGAACCACTTCAGAGGAGCCATCAGCACACAGTTGTAGCTGTTCAGAGCAGTTACCATCACATGGTCACTCGGTTGTGTTTGCGATGTCTCTCAGCCAAGAGTGTCAGGTTGCAGGGGAAAGTACTGGCTGGGATGTCTACTGTAGATCAAGGTCTTGCCAAGGAAATCTGAATAAACCTTATAAAAATATTCTCTCCTTCCTATTTATCTTAGATTTCTGAAGTTATAACTATTTAATTTATCAAACTTGATTTATTTAAGTATTTACCTTGGATACTGTTATACTTGATGGTTTTGAGCAAAGAAATAACTGATTCATAATGACAGTTGCATGCAAAAACTCACAGCACCAGGAATTAAACTAAACAAACTCCTGATTTATTTATATTTTTAGCTACTAGCAGAAGCTTAAATAGAGTGCTAGATGCAATTTTTTTAAAAATGCAATGGAGAAAAGAACTAAAACAAAACAAAAAAATCCATAAACATACAGAAGACCGTACCCACCTGCTCCAGCCAAACTCTCTGGAGGAGAAAAGGGAGAAGAGACTGAACTGGCTGCTAATGGCATTCATCTGATGCCTCCTGAGCCCTCCTGAGCATTTCTTTGCGAGTGTGGGGCCACCGCAGTTCAAGCTGCCTTTCTCCTTCTCCCACAGTGCCTCCTGCCCGGAGCATCCTGCCATGGCACCACTGCTGGCCCCAGGACGGCTCTGCTTCGGCTCAAGGAAGCTGCTCACTAGGAGGAGGTGCCTACAGGAAGGCTGTGGAATGTATGCACCAAAGATGACATTTACAAGCACAAATAACCTTGTCAATGGGTCCTGATGTCCTCAACACCAATCTACATTCATGGTGCTCAGCTGCTGAGAAGCAGTTTGATTTTCAGAGCTATTGCCGTGACAGCAGAACAGACTTTTCTGGCATGAACAGGGCTGAGACCACGATTTCACACGTGTTGTCAGTTCATAGTTGTGCCTCTCAACTCTGAATTGGACTAGAACAGTGGCCTAGGCTTTAAGGCCTTTAACACTCAAAAGAGATTAAGACCAAAATTTACTGTAGCCCAAACTTACACCTGCTTGTAGTGTAGCCTGTCATGAGTTGTGATGTTGTCTGGGTACATACATCTGTTGGGACAAGGAACCTTTTCCTCTCTGTTTGGGCATAATGAGGAAATAGGGAGAAGTAAGTGGTATCCCAACTCTCCCATTTGTTAAAACCAAAAAGGAGGGAAACAGCTCTTTCTGTCTCGGAAAATAGCAGCATTTATAAAGCACATTATATACTTGTGTGCTTCAACAAAAGACCAGAAAACAAGATGAGGTGCTTTTTAATGCATTTCTGTGCAGCAGTGTACAGTTCATGGCTTTAGAAATACTGAATTAGGAATTCAAAATTATTAAGCCTGAAGGTGTAGCTCTCACAAAACCCCATCAGAAAGCTGTTTCTGCATGATGGAAATGTAGAGAACAAGATATCTACTTCGTGGCTATTTCTTTCCTATCTTGTCCAAGATGAACTTTCAGAATAAAACCTCAGATGATAGAGAGGCAGAAGATGCAGATGTAGCTCTGAGTGGAAATGGGCCTCAAATGAAAATATCCGCAAGCATCATATCTGTAAGCCAATAAATTCAGCTGACTTGCTTCTTTCTCACCTGCATAGGTAATTCCAAACTAATATTTTTCTCAATAAAATCTGGAGTTTTAGTCCAAATATTCAGTTGGTTCCTGCAGCATTGATTTTACAGAACTCAGTACTTTTTCTGTCATCTATACATACAAGACCTAAAATATCAGCACTCTTTGTAAAGCAGGGCCCATGGACTTGTGCTCTGTGACACAGCAGAGGCTGGTCACTGTCACAGCCCCGCTCTGCTCACCCTGCTCGAGCACAGTGCAGCTGTGTCCATGAGGGCCGTCCCTCCCCTGCTCTGCCCTCCAGCTGGGCTCTGCTTCCCTGGCAGGGCAGACAGCTCCTGCTGCTTCCTGGCACCCAGGATGGGGGGAAAGGGACAGGGGAGCATGGGGACAGGGCTGGCCTGGGAGATGGAAACAGAAGGCTGTTGTGGAAAACAGCTCTTCAAGTCACTGAAATGCTGGAGCTTCCATATCAGAAGAAAACCTAAGTTGATGAAATTATTCAGATAGGAAGGGATCGCAATTCAGTAACTGAGCAAAAGCTACAGAAGGAAGAGTCAGAGACTTCAACAAATTGGATTGTGAAAATGAGAGCAGAGCTGTCTGCGAGGGGGCTGTGAGCCTTGTCTGCCCTGCACTGCCACAGAAAGTCTTTCCACTGTGAGTGGAGTAGAGCAAGGTGTTATTTTACAGTGGAAATGCCTTGCTCTCTTTGAAAGAAGACATAACTCTTTATGGAATAATTTACTAATGCCATTTAACAAATTGAATTCCTGTTCTGTGAGAATTTTATTTATGCTAAATCAATATATGAAGTCAGAATTTCATTTTATTGCTGAATAGAAATTATATTAAGAAAGCAGCCTAGAAAAAGGAAACACTTAACGATACTGAACTGTTTTAGTCTTGAAGTGGTTTCAGTGACATAATGATATATTAAAAATAATATATTTAAGTATTTCAGAAAATAGCAGGAGTAAAAGGAACTATAGTGCTAAACATAGAACAAGATATTGTTATCCTCAAAATTACATATTAACATTACTAAAATAGGATTAAAATTATTAATAATTCTTTTCTTCAAGAAAAAATATTTAAAATTGACATTTCTTACCAAATGTCTGGATTTGGCAAGAACACCGTCTTCCAGTGGTAACTTTCTGCTGTCATTTTTTTACCATTTTTCTCTGCAGTTGAAGAACATGCACACTGACTTCTATTGCAACATCAGGAGAGCTGACAAATACGTTTGGTAGCCTCTGACACCAGTGCTGATTTAGTCGGTGACAACAGGAGTGCTCTGTAGCCATGCAATCTCCTGCACCTCACCTATAATTTACTTTTTTGCAAATTCATCTCTGAAAAACACTATTATAAAGACCACCAGCTGCACTGCCCCACAAAAAAAAGTTAGTACAGGATCACCATATCATCCCTGTTTCACCAATTTTCCTTACTTTAAGCCAAGCAGCTGCCAAATCAGCAGCTCACGGATTTCTGGCTGGGAATGGAATCTCACACTTGAGGCAATGAGTGATGCATGCACACACACAGGCACGCACAGCTCTGCATCTGAACTGGAGCTTGGTCCTGGGGAGACACAACCTCTGCAGTGCTGCAGAGACAAAAATGCCATCTTCATTACCTCAAATGGCTCGATGTTACTGCAATGGAGCAAGCTGGATGCACTGCAGGAGGCTCGGAAGTGAGCAAAAGGCGTTTGAAGAGTCTCAGCACAGCCTGCTGGGAAGCTCTGCAAATACACAAGGGCCTCCCCAAGGACTCTGTGGAGCACTGACATGTGCAAGCTCTGACTCCCAGCTGACTGCCAGGCAAGGTCAGGTATCGGGAGGGTTCATCTCCAAAAGCTAAAATTTGAATCTGAGTGCTGAAACTGATCCCAAATTAACTTCCTTTTATTTTTCCCTCTGCGTGTCAGACAGTCACACTTCTGGCTATATTAGCACTGCTTGCCATGGCACTACACAGATGTGGGATTGAAGAGACACCCAGCTGGAAATAGATCCATGCCTATTCCTCTGAAAGAGATTTATTACCTGAATTTTAGAAAGTTTAGTAACATTAGGCATTGCTGATGCTGGCAATCCTCAGTCTGAGGACATAACTATTCAAAGCTAAAACTATTTAAAGCTATATTTTACTATAACTTGTATTAAGTATCCTTTCTAAATAATTTTTTATCACTACAAAGATCTTTGAGCATCAATTTGCACAGTACTTTTGTAGTCATGTTCCTTTCTTTTGCAATGAAAAGACAGATTGACTTAGGCTTTTGTATAAAACTATTCTCTGTTGCTGTACCTTTCAAATAATTGATTTATATTTATCAGAAGACTTGAGGTTTTTCTGAAGCAGAGCTGATGAAGATAGAAATGTTCTGTATTCTGTAACTGCAAATTCCTTTTCTTCTGTTGTAGTTCTCCCTAGTCCAAAACCAGCACGCTGGTCCTTGGCAAACAGTTGTTTTACATACGGAAAAATAGCTGTGGTACAGCTGTGTAGAGCCCTCAGGGAATTTCTGATTCTCTTTCAGAGACAATCAGTAGAATGTACCAGGTCAAAAAACCCCTGGGCCTTTACAAAAGCAAGATGCCTTGTCAAAGAGATAAGCATTAAGTGCTGGGGAGTTTTTCTGAGGAAAGTTAAATAAAAGATACAACTTCTTGCTTAATGAAACACCTGTCTGGAGCCACCACTCACTTTACTTTCTTTGCCATCTCAAACAAACAAACAGCTCATGATGGCAGTATTTTCCTCCCCTTTGTAACTCTGAGCTTCAGCCCTTCCTGTGGCTCAGACCCGCTACCCTGCGCAGTTTGTGTCTCTTTTACCAGATTTCAGCCAGCTTTCCTGGCTTGCAGCAAAGCCCAGAACTCACTGCCTGCCTCACTCCCCCAGCAGCCCTCCTGCACAGGAGGTGTCCTCGGGGTACCAGGGACCAGAGCGCTGGGACAGGTGGGGACCCTCCAGGTCTGTCCTGACCCTCAGCTCCTGTGTGTGGCCACACAGCCCATCTGCTGAGAGCAAGGGGCAGAATGCCCTCCTTTTCCCAGTGGCAGTGAGCTCAGCACCACTGGAGCACGTGCTCCGGCAGCACCAGCCGGCTCAGAAGCAGAGACTGTGAGTTTGTGGATGCTGTCTGCATGTGTGGGGGGCAAAGGAGCAGGCACAAACATTCCCTGCAGGAGCACAAATCCAGCACTGGGTGCTGGGGTGTGGGAGAGCAGCAGGGCTTCTGCCATCTCCCAGAACCCCAACCCCCAGGGCTCTGTGTGCTGGCCCTATTCTGTGTTGCATCATAATGTACAGCCTCTGAAAAGGTTTTAATATAACTGCCTTGTTCATTACAGAGCACGAGAAAGAGGAAAAAACTAAACAAAAGCAAGCACTCCTCACTGCAGTTACCTGACTGAGCAGAATCTTGTGTAGACTCTGGAGTCCTTCCTCTCCCCCATCTTCCCACACCGGATTCTGCTAACACAGCACTATAATTTTTACATGCCCACTTTTATGTCAGCATCTACCTAGAAAATTGTGGGAGAAATCCCATCCCTCTGGTCACATAAGCACTTGATTACCTTCGTTTGTTGCTCAAAGTCCTCTCTCAGCTCATCTGTTGCTTAGTTGTTTTTATCCTGGACTTCAGCTTCTAAACCATTCTCCAAGAGGGGTTTGCTCAGCTGGAGGCAGTGGTTAGCACATTTTCTGTGGTTTAGCTGTACTTGATGAGATAAACATTTTTCATCTTAATTTGAGACTGTTTCTCAACTTTCAGGCTATGCAAAGCCAGTGTGCTACACTATTGTTCTTTCCCTGATAGAGCAAAAGCAGTTCCTAGCAAAGCTTTCTAGCTTGGCCTTCACGTCTCACCTGTAAAATGTTTCACCTTGTTCCTGGGGAACGTGAGAATAATCCTACAAGTGAATAAGCCAAATGACTATGGAGCATCTAGCATAAGGCCCATACCTTCTACAAGCCATACCAGACCTTCTACAAGCTCTGTGTCACCACCTCATGGATGTCTGAAAAACAAAGGACAAGAGAAAAGGCCAAAAAAGCATCTCTGGCACAGACATGGAGAGTTCCTGGAAGTAATTGGAACTTCCAAACTGTGTTAAGACAGGCTCCTTCAATCATTGTACTGGGATTTAATGAGGTTTAATTCTACAATATGTTCTTTAATTTGAAAATAATTAAAAGCCAAGAGCTCAGATTTCCTCTTTGTGACTCTAAGGAACTTTACTGCAAAAGTGGTTCACAGTAGGCACATGAGGGCAGTTTCAGTGTAAAGCTCCATTTCTCTAATAATGAAGACATGCATGAAGGAAAATTTAACAGAGTTAAGGACTTCTCTTTCAAAGTACATGCACAAATCAAGAGTTTAGTTGGCATTCTTCTCTTTTAAGAAATACCAGCAAAAGAGCATTGAAATCACTCGAGAAAATAATTAAACAAATCAAAGTCACACAAGGTTTTTACAGCCTAGGTGCTGCAGAAGCTTAAAAACCATAGGAACCTTTTCTCAAGGAATTGAAGTATACGACTGCCCTCAGATTTAAAACAAAAGTTCAGTGTAATTTTTGATTTGGGAAACACTTTCAGTTATCTCTAAAAGTGTGACTAGTCTCTGTCTCCACAGCCTTACATTAGACAGCAGCACTCACCTCTTTGTTTTGCTGCCTGAAAGGGAGGCTTTACAGTCGGCAAATCTTAAATGAAGGAAAATAAATTCATTGTTCCCTGACATGCAATGAACACCAATGAACTAATCTGCATCCAAGGGTCTTTACACTTTTGATCTTCAAGGTATGCTAAATTTGCAATTTTGGTTTTAGTTCCTCTAAAACTAGCCACCAGATTTTGGGCCTACAACATCTTTTAGATAATCTTCCCATGTAGTCCCTGGAGCTCTCCCTCCACACATGACCCCTTCAGCTCTGTTAGTTTACCACCCAACACAACTCCTGGCTGAAAAGGAAGTCCAGCTGACAGCCAAGGGGAATGTCCCTGCTCTGTGTCTGCTTGCTGCCACTTTCTGAAGCAAGACTGCCAGGAAGCACTTGTCTGAGCCGATAATTGTGAATGATGTATTTGATCTAGGCTAACAGCACAATTAAATTAGGGTTTTAACCAAGTGTGACTGTACGTGTTGTTTAGACAGCTCTCTAAGTGTTTTCAATTATGTCTTGTAATGAGAAATTAGGAATAAAGAGTGATAAACTTGGAGCCTTCTTTCTCTTGTGTGACTGCTCCTTTGATGGCTTCAAGCAAAATAAAATGAAGCCTCTTTCCTCTGTTCTGAGTCATGACACTTACCTGGGTACACACACACTTTTAGAAGAATTAAATGATGTGTTTTCCTACTGACATTCGTAAATTTTATCCATGTATAAGACAGCACAAGATTTTATACATTTAAAAGTAAATTATCAGTTTGCATATACTAGAGAACAAAATAATTTTCATCTTGTCAACTATTAATTACCTTTTTTATTTGTTCTGAAAACAGTAGGCTAAAATCCAGCAAGAAATAGTAAAAATATCAAAACCGTAACATACAAAAGATCATTATGAAAAAAAATATCCTGTACCAATTAAAATCTACAAGTTTTGAGGAAAATTATCAAAGTATTTTCCAATTCTGAAAAGCGGTTGGAGGCATTCATGGAAGTAGTCCTTTAAATAAAGTAAGCATAAGAAAGATATGTGCAAGTACTCAGTATTTTAAGCTCTAAGAGTAAACAGGATGTGTTTTCCAGAACTGTTGCTATTATTCAAATGCTGATCTCCAAACTCCTTTAGGAGTATCAGATTAATATATGTGGAGCAATAAGGACACCTTGAGGACACTTAGAAAAATGCAAACATTTCTCTTCTGCATTGATATGGGAGGATTTACATACCCTTTGTAAGGCTGAATTCCTTGGAATTGTCACATGATGAAATTAATAAGATTTTAAACTGTTTGGCAAAGTCCCACAAGTTCCAAGAGTATTATTAATGGTCTCAGTAGTCCTGAAATATTCGAATATATGCTTACCAACAGGTTCACTTACTTGCTAGTAGTTTTGAGGACATACCTGTTCTTGCAACTCAATAATCTTGTTCTGACTTGCTTTTTTCCTTCTTACAGAAATAAAAAAATTTTGCTTTGCACTTCTCATCATAGTATTACACTGTACATGTTTTTAAAAGGAAAAGTATAAAAATAGTGAAGGTTTCTGAAGAAGTATTAAATGCAAATCTACACAAAAATTAAAATTTCACAGTTCTTTGTCACTCTACGAGATTCAAGTATTCCTTTAAATTTGTACCTTTCAAAAACTGAAATAACTAAACATTTTCCAAAAAAATAAAAAAGTGGGAAGAGGAAGAAATCTTATATCTCTCATTTTGCTTAATATTTTTGCTTGTGAAAAAGCACTTTTTTTAGTTTAGCTTTAAGTTAGAACTGCAGTTGTGGGGCCATTTGTAGAGCTTTCTGTTCCCTTAGTGCTGTCTGCAGCCTTAGAATCATCACACATTTCAGGTGGCCCAGTTTCCTCTGGCGGTGGTGGGCCAAGATCAGCTGTGATCAAATCAGTTTCCTGATCTGATTTTCCTACTTCACTGCAAAATTCCACGTTATCTTCCTGCTGGCTGTTCTTCTTTATTTGTCCATTCTGTGCAGGGTAGGTACTGGCAATGGTGTCATACAGAAATTGGTATTGTTCCTTAAAAATAAAGAGAAGTTAGTGTTAATGCAATGCTCAGAGTCCAAGAATTAATCCATTCTTTCTTTGTTCTCTTACATTTTAGAAATGCAGCATGCAGTTGGACAAGCAAGACTGCATATGAAGCAGCTTCCACAGTTTTTGGCGTAGAGATTGTTGCTTCTATGGTTTATTCTGACTTCATGTGTACATAACATCTCTGAAACTGTCTGCATCAGATATTCCATGTTGTCACTCAGTGCCCTTTTGGTTCATAAAGTACCAAAAAACCCATTTTTTAGAGTACCTAAGTTCTTAACGTGTACTGTAGTGTCTGGAAAGTCATGTAATAACCTGCCCATATCACTGACACCCAGGTCTGGTTTGTTGGAAACTGCACAGTGTGTGCCACAGTTCCTCTGGAGTAACTGAAACAAAACAGCCAGTGGCTGCCACCCTGCAAATGGAGTTCATCTGTTCCAGCAGAAGGGACACTGCAGGTACATCATGAGCAAAATGCAGGAACAGCAATTTATGCAATTTGTGATTTTATACTATACACCCTTTGCGAAAGGCAGCACAGAATTGCAGCTCTGGACATCTCAGACTCCTTCATTCCTATCAGCAAGGGCCAATGCCCAAATGGTGGTGAGTGTGAATGTTCTGATTAGAATCAGTGCTCCCCATACAGAAATTATGCCCAAGGTTATGGGGATATTAGTGACCATGATGAGTAATCTCTTTTTTTTCTGTTAATTCATACGATTTACTTACAAAGGTGGAGACCACTCCCAGCCTGGTGCGACGAAGAGATTTTACCACTTGGAAAACATCTATTACTTCTTCTATTTCTGCACTTTCCAAAAGGGTCATTAAAGCACAAAATACACCAGTCCGCTGTGATCCATCACTAGAAGATGATGCAAAATGTACATGTAAATTTACAAAGTAAAATCAGAAGTCTTCTGACTAAATGTTAGATATATTTTAAAGTCTTTATACTGAATTTTATTTCCAAAGCATTTTTACTGGACTGAAATTGTCACAATTAAGTATATGTGTAGGATTTGTACAGGACATAGTTTATCTAGAGACTCCCTGGAACTGAAGTACCACTTAAGGGGAAAGGAGAAATTCAAAATTTCAAACTTACTTTCAGACTTACAAAATTTCAGTCTCAACTACTGTTAGCAGGATTATCTTCTGGTTTAGATGGCATGCACAGCTATTCCTGGAAGTGGTCCTAGAAAAGTGCACTTGTATCCTGGAGCGAGAGATGATCCTAAAATCTCTACTGAATGTTCACTAGTGCATCCTGCAAGTGCACTCTGACCTAGCATTACCCCACAGCATAGGTGCACCATCCAAGAGCAGCTGCTCATAGCACTCTGTGCCCACACTTGCCCAAGAGAAGTGTGCTTGCTTTTCATCACTACAATCCAAAAGGCCAAGCTTGAGCTATTCAAGGAATCTAGGTAGAGTTGTGTGGTAGCCCCTAAGGCTACCACAAATGATATCTCTCTGCCATGGAGAGTCTGCAGTCTGGGAGCTGCTGCAATGCAGCAAGCTTTGCCCCCAGGCAGTCTCCTCAAGAGACTCCTCTGCAGCTCACAGTGAGAAAACTGAACACCCCCAGGAGGCTTTACGGCCTCATGCAGAATCCTCCCCAAGGACTGGTTCTTCCCCTGAACCCCAGTTTTCCAGGTCCCTGACTGGTTATTTTCTCAATCCCTGTTGTGATTGGTCCAAGTTCTTTTCCCCACCCTCAGTTGTCTGTATAAATCCTCAGAGCCCTTCAATAAAGAAGACCCTTGGAGAAGAAGGACGTGCCTTGCTCATTTCTTCCTCGAGTCGCCTGCCCTTCCCCTGGAGTGCACCTGCCCTGGCAGCTGCTCACAAAGAGCTGCTCACAAAGAGCTGCTCACTCTGCTCCCACCGAGAGCACCTGTGTGCCCGGTGCCCAGGGTGCCTTTTCAAAGGCAACTTGGCCAGGGACTGTCACCGCACCAGAACACCGGACCGGCCGCGGCAGAGTTGAGTCTCCAGACACACGGAAAGGCTTGTGAGAAAAGGCAGGCATCCCAAAATTATGGTTGTTATGTATACCCAGAACTTCAATCTAGGTGAATGTGTGTGCTGAATTCAGACCCACCAGCAGTGGACAAGGAGTGGGACACTGCGGGTTCTCTTGTTGTCCTCAGTGACTGGTCTGGCTGGAAGTTTTTCTTTAATGTTGAGAATCATGCTGACCAAATCTTTGGGGGTTTCTGGAACATCACAGCCACTCCACTTATGGTACTGATACTGATACACCTTCTGAGTTTCTTTTGTCTGGAAAACAGCAGTGGAGATGTGGTTAATGTTCAGGATAAAATATGGATTCATACAGTAACTCTACTGCTGCTGATTTACAAAGGAAGGATTATATTCCTGAGGAACTGCAGCGTGATAGTTCTACCTAGTGAATATGAGGTAGGTAGACATCCAAGCTTTGTTCAAAGTACAAAAGACAGCTGATCTCCTGAGACTCCTCTACTACCATCTCAGCAACTCACTAAGTATAAAACTTGAGATAATTTATAGCATTTCTCATGATTGACTGCTGGTCTGGAAGAGAAAAATATTTCCATTTCTTAGAGTAGGAGGTAACTGCAGTGAGAACTGTTTCTTCTCTTTCTTGAGGCTAAGTTTATACATTTGTTTTTAAATTTAATAACTCCTTGAAAACTACCTTTTGGAATTTGCAAAGAAACTTTTACCTTCAGATGTGTAACATCAAATGCACGTATGGTATAGCTAGGACCAGAGTTGACATCTGCCATTTGAACTTCTATGCCATCATGTGTTTGCTTTCCTTCTCCCCAGTACTGTGCACAGTGTTCCTAAAATGGATAAAAGTACAAGTCAGTGATTACCACTCAAATCTCCTTTTATTTTGCCTTCCATGTGCACTTACAGACTGTACTGACTTTAAAGTAGGAGGAGGTCCATTCTATTTTTAAATATAGCATCATACACTTTTCCCTCAAAAATTCATTAGAAACTAAATTAAGGAGATAAATGATAGAGCAAAATATACTGGAAATGCAAATTCCTCATCCTATGGAAAACACTTAAGTGGAGCAAAGGAATGAGAGAACGCAGTGCAGAGTTTTGTTTGCATGTACAGGACATTCAATGTGTCAGTGTGCAGACAATGCCCTCACCTGATCTCCTTCCTTCAGCTCTGTCAGCATAACAATGACTTTGACTTTTCTTTGGAACACCATTTGCCAGAAGTCAGAGATAGTTTCCTGCAGTGGTCCCTGTGTTGCAATCATGGCTTTTGGA
This sequence comes from Nicator chloris, assembly GCA_013400495.1. Taxonomy (NCBI): domain Eukaryota; kingdom Metazoa; phylum Chordata; class Aves; order Passeriformes; family Pycnonotidae; genus Nicator; species Nicator chloris. The sequence continues at coordinate 183,092 of WAAE01002672.1, read as the reverse complement.
CCCCAGTAACCCTATAAAAGAATTTTTTTTCCTTCAATTCATTTGAAATGTGATTGTCAAACAATATAACTTGTCATTTAAGGAATACCCTGTGAAATAAATTAATGAACCCGTTTGTTTATAGGGAAAACATGCCTATCACAGTAGGCATCTGTCTTACAGGAATTCTACTACCCAAATGACATTAACCTCAATCCTCCTAAGAAGAATATCACTTCAGACTGACAACAAGATATATGGATACTGCAGTGGGTGAGACCTCACCCTGCCATTTTTTGAAAAGCATATTTTTAAGGGGTAAAACATTCAGTTTTACACAGCCATTTAACTTTACCACTAAGAAATTGTGTTTATACCACACAAAGTTGGTGCACCAGTCAGTTCTAAGCTTCCTAAAAATAAAGATCAGTTTACCCTGAATAAGTATCCTAACTGTGCAGCATTTCAGAGGATTCAGATAAATGGAATTTAGCTAGTAATTCCATTAAAATCAGTTACTTCATTCATGACCAGTAACTGTTCTTCTTTGCATATATAATGATACCAAAAAACTGTTGGCTCCAATTTTCACTGGTAGGGTTTGGTCCATGTGAATAACTATAGTCACATTTCACTAACAGGGACAATTTTAATCTAGTTCAACCTGTAGACAGATGCCCACTAATGGAAATATATGTTATCATGAGGCCAGTCTGAAGGCTAACACTTTTAAACATAGATGGATTTGCCAATCAACCATCAGATCCCTCTCCCTTATTGAACTCAATTCTTTTCTATTGTGGTGGAACAAGAGAGTAAGAGTTTTAGCTGAAAGCTTGTGAAATGCCTGTGGTGGATCCTCTAAATACATACAGTTATGAAGGAAGCATTGATGTATTTGCTGGATTCCTCACAGTCGCTGTCCTCATCCGAGGACTCATCTGAATCGTGCTCACCCTCCTTACTGCAATCCTCCTCGTGCCTGATGGGCACTCGGTTAAAGTCATCTGTGTGAGACAAAGTGTCACCGTCACAGCACACCGCCCCCTGGGTATGGCATTTGTGGGGGGAGGGAATAGAAAAGGCCAGTCCTTTCACAACAGACTGCAGAACCAAGGCCACCTTGTTTGAAATAAACACTCCCAATAATTCACATTGGTAAAAGCTCATCTCATCTTTTTTAATCCCTATAAGAAGTCTAGAATTTTTACAGTGTTGAGAACACTAATCAAATACTACTCTGGAAGGTGATTTGCTCATTTATTCAAAATTTTTCTAATAGAGGAAAACAGATGAAATAAGGCAAGGTGGGATAAAAGAAGGCAATGGGAAATACTTACAAGGAATTATGTTGGCATTCCTATTTTTGCTTTTATTTTCCTCCCGATTCCCAGTGTTCTGTGTCCGCCACCCCTTATAGGAAGGCAATCGCTGAAGAAAGAGGATGTTTGATATTATGCTTGATTAAAATGGTTCAGGACTCTCACACCCAGTCCTCATCCTGCAGTGCCTCACTCCTTACTTCAGTTCTTTAAACTTTGGAAACATCTCTACTACCATTTAAAAATGCCTGCTCTACCATGTGGCACAGGAAATCATGTACAAGACATAAGTAATCATTCTGTGAGCTCCATCTTTCTTTAAAATATTGACACCAAAGCAGAAATAAAACTTCATTAGTATACAGCTTTTTTTCATGAAGGTAAAGAAACTTTCTGTGCCAGAGAGATAAAATAGCACCTAAATGATACCTGTGGTATCTCTAGGTCATGAGTATTTTGCAAGGCATTTTTTAACGTAAGTGGGAAGTAAGGGCAACTGGAATGCAAAGCTTATTTACCTGGAACTCTGCCTCCAGCAGAGAAGGCTCACTTGGGTGGTCTTTTCTTTCCAGATTGTTAAGGGAGGAATGCAGTTCTGAGAGACTGACCTCTGTTTCTCCATACTGATTGTATTCCACCAGTGCTTGATGAATAAGGATGTACTGTGACTGGTGTTTCCCATTTGAAGAGTTTAAACATGAAGTTATTAAAGAGTAAAAAAATAAAATCATATCACTTTTTAAAATCATTATAAAAAGCTATTACTCCTGTGATAATATCATTAGTGTTAATAATATTAAGCATTAACATAAACAGATATTAAATACAAGTGTAACAACTGTAAAATGCTGAAATAAATTAAAAACATGCAATGCATCAGTCCATAATTTCTGTTGTACTCAACTCATATGAAAATTAGGCAGATGCATTTTAGAATTTTTAAAATCAAGTTTGGTTCTGCAAGTTCAGTTTTGCATTTATGAATTGCATGCCAAAAAGCAGTTCTCCTTGGCTTCCTCTTCTAAAGTCTGAACTTAAAAAGTTGAAGTTTCTAAAACTGAAAAAAAGTCGTAACTTTTTTGGCCTCTAAATACTTTTCAGAGCTACATTTTCTGTGAACAGCTTCAACTGAACGGAGCAATGCACTTGTGAGAAACACAGAAGCCCTGGTACAGGAGAGCTGTGACAGGAGTTTCAGGCAGATACCTCTACTTGGACCATGAGGCATCGCTGCCGGCGCAGTTTCACGATGTAGCCATAAACATCCACCCTGCCTTCTGCGTCCAGCCCCTCCAGCATGGCATCAATCCCGATGTAGGTCCCCGTGCGCCCAACGCCGGCACTGCCAGCACAAAGGGATTTGGTTATCCACGGGCAATGGCACCTCCCACGCCCTCCTTGAGGAGAGCAGGCCTCGACTGAGTGACGCTGAGCAAGCCTAACAACAGCATGCAGAGACACTGAAAACGCTCCTTGCTGTATATGATTTAGCAACACCAACAATGAGGAGTTTGCATTTTTAGTATCTTTTAGTGAAAGCAGGGCCAACATGGCCAAATATGGTGCTTATAGCCAGAGCAGCCCAACATTGGTCTGGATGTTTTTCAACAGTCTGTGTATCCTCAGGTTTTATCAACCTGAATTTCCTTCATATCCTTCAGAAAACAGGCCTTGTGTATCTTTTGCTGCCTCATTTTCAAGTGTTCAAGTCACAACATCTGGGATCAGGCAAACACTTTTGCCCACTCCCTTCCCTGAATAGCTTCATTTCAGTCATTTAACATTACCAATCTTTAAAGAATTTATATTTACCTGCAGTGAACCACGATAGGACCACTAAAAAAGTTGCTGAGAGCGTTAACTCTGCGTCGGAGTTTGAGAAGGAGATGTGGATCCTCAGGGACCCCATGGTCTGGCCAGCTTGTGAACTGGATATGAGTGACATCTCTTCCAGCTGTCCTTTCTCTTCCCTAGAAAAAGTGAAGTGTGGTTTTTAATGTCTATTAATCTATATATACATTAGTATATGTACACAGATATATACATAAGTCTAAGTGAGTAGATTAAAGCCCAAAGCACGTGGAGTCTTGAGTGGACTTTGGTATGTTGCTGCTAGCCTAAAAGAGAGGACATGAATTTTGATAACCATGATTATAAAACCAAATGAGAAAAACTCCTCTATGACATTCTTTTACTGGCCAAGATTTATATGGCTGTACAAGCATTTTTCCACTAATTAACCTCAAAATTCTTACTCATAGCTGAATTATCCAGTTGTGTCAGAGCTATTCATACAGTTATTTGCCATTGTTTCACTAATTATACATCACTATTCTACCAGAACTGCAGAAGTCTCCACTTTCTTGCCACGGCCTACTCTTCAATTCCACAACCAATATCCATTTTATCATTATTGATATAATGTCAGCTGAACAAAGAGCAGACAGTTCTAAAAATATCAGCCCTCAACCTGCTGCAATCGCTCATTTCTGATGTCAGAGTCCTCAAGTGACAATGTCTTTGTAAATAGTTAATTCTTAACATCCTGATCTGCTCACTGACCACACAAAGTTACAGCTTTCTTTTAATCAGATTGCTTCCTGAGTAAATTTTAATGCAATGAGACAGCAGAATAGGAATTTCCAGCTGTAATCACGAACCAAGATGGGCAGATTCTGTTGCTTTGCTGAAGATCTGCTGCAGTAAATCTAGAGTAAATCTAGATTTACCCTTTGAGTCTGAATGCTTTTAGCTATGATTCAGGCTCCATTTATCATCACTGAAATATTTTTGCAAAGGGCGTGAGCTGAGCATTTAGCCTTTGATGGCAAATTTTGCTCTCAGTTATACACAGGGCAACTAATGTGACTTCAGATGCATAAAAGAGAGCAATTAACCAGCCTTAATGACTTTACACGTATCTAAATGGTGATTTTAAAACACTTATATTTATAAACACACTTGAGATTACCAGAATTTTTAACTGTCCCACTGTACAATTATCAGAAGGGTAGATAATGGTTACCTATGAGTCACACTGATTTTAGTTGCAGATGGTTATGCTGAGACACACACAAAGCAGCAAATTTTTTGTGTTAAAGAATAAACTAAATATATAAGGAAACCGCAGTGTATATGTTAATTTTTTACCACTTAGCAGCATATTAATAGTTTAATCTTAAATGTAAGTTCCAGAGGATTAAGGAAAAATACCTTTTGAAGTCGGGAAATATATATCTAACTCATATTTCTTGCAAGAAATTACACCTACATCTAAGTTTTCCCTTAAGCTATATGATGCTTAGGAAAGACAGCAGAGCATCTTCCACTGAGAGCTGACTCTTCTGTCTTTAAATACAGACTCCAAACAGACACTCCAGCTCCAGTCAGTCTCACACTTCTGAACCAACTTACATTTGTGATGTGCAGTTTCTGAATGACGTAGTCTGGACACATTTTACTTTCATAGATCTTCACAATGATGTCCCCATACGTTGCAGTTCCGTTCTCCATTGATGGCCAGTACTGGGCACATTTGTTCTGTGAAGGGATGAAGTTATGTAAGCAGCCCAACAGTGAAGTGGCAGAGAACTGAGAGCTAGAAAAAAAGCCTAATTTAAAGTAGATGGCAACTCAGTAAAGGTTTTCCAACTTTTCAGTTCCAAATATCCAACAACTCAGGTCGCTGACCTGAAATTTATGGCCATACAATTTAACTTCAGATGTATACTGGGAAAAAAAATCCTGTTCACTAGTTGAAACAATGAAGAGTGACTGCTGCTGCTGCCGCCTGATGGTTGGAGAAATGTTTGCAGCTATTTCCGTTCCTTTTTCAGTCCTCAATGAAAGCTGCTGCTCCTGCCTGCCTGTAACATCAGCTTGGGTGTGCTGTAAATCTGCAGGCTGTCAACATCTTTAACTGCAGCTAAAGCATCAGTTCCCCTTCCTATCTGGAATAAGGAACAAAAGCAGGCTAGAAACACCCAACCTTCCACTTAAATAAAGGCAACAGAGGAAAAATATTCTTTCTAGGATCTATTGAGGACACTGCCAGGATATCAGAAGAGACAGGAGAAAAATAGAAACCATGCCTTTTCTGACAGGTCTATGAGGAGCTACAGTTCTACCTTGAGCCCTTTTCTAGATTAATTAGCTGTAATTTGGAAGCTCACCCTCTGCTACTTACTGCTGTGACTAAAGTGATATTTTCTGATAAGACTGGTAATTCATAAGGCAACACTGTTTTGGCATGCTTTCCAACACAGGTTCTGCCACAATGAGAGAACAGCAAAGACACAAAATAAAGTACTTAAGAAGACTATGTAATTCAGCACAGCACAATAATCCACTTGGTTTTCAGAAAAAAAGAAGGATGGAAAGACAGAAGGAGGGAAGGATGGATATTTCTCACCCTCTTTCCTTCCTCACAGCGAGTCACCATGACAATAATCGTTGCCTTCTGTTCCCAGATCATTCTCCAGAAATCATCTGTGGTTTCATCCTTGGGGCCTAGAAGGAGATAATTTAAGGGACTTTTTCAGAGTATAGTCACATGAAAAAACACCTGCTTGCTTGACAGGCTTAGCCACACAAACTGAAGAGCTAACCAGACATCATGCAAGTAACAGCCACACACTTGAGTTCATTATGGCTGCTGCCATTAGGCTACAGCATTTTAAAACTCCCATCTGTATCTTTAGTCCATAGCTATGAAATCTGAAAACTTCTGGTCTAAAATTATACAACATGAGAAATCTGCCTAATTTACTAATTGTCACAAAATTCCCTAAGCAAAAACTCATTGACACCCTTGTCATATTAAATTTCAAAATGTCAGATTTTCATTTTTCCTTTAGGTTTACTAATAGGATTTTACTACTCTAACAAAAATGGGTGAATAAGGAAAGCATATTCTTTTAAGATTATAAATTACCTTGTGCAGCAATGTATTTTCTTGGTTCTTTGAAGCCCTGTAAAAAGTACATTGTTATCAACTTTTAGAAAGAAAGCATGAACAATCGAAAAGATTTGCAACTTTAGAAGTAAATTCAATATAAAACAATTCAATAATACTAAATACATTACAAAGGTGAAAGCAAGCCCAGTGGCAATCCTCCAAGGTGTTGATGCTTTAAATGCACACACTACAGGATTTCTTCCATAGTGGCTAAGATTTTTTTAAGTAGAAGTCACTCACATCAATATAACTTGCATTGATATAGTCTGATCCTGGATCTCCTGGCATCTCTGAGAGCTCAACACGGTTATGGTCATCTGTTTAAAGAATTTAAACCAAAATAATTATATTATCTCAAGGCAGTGAGAAATCAAACATTTATAAAACATGTCAAAATTATTCCAAATACTCACATGGAAGAATATCAATGTAACGGTTTTTGTTCTGATTATGGCTCTTTTTGGCCTCCTTTATAGAAAATTTACTGAAAACTCTAGGAATACTCTGTAAAATACAAAATTTATTTCATTAGTTAAGTCTAGATTTAAAATAGCTTGTACTTATAGTCAAATGAATTTGGCATTACTGAATCTGGAAGGTAACATTATAATTCATAAGATACTACTTCATTTATTTCTTATATCTAAAGTTAAAAAATTCTTCTCCTTAATATAGTTAGTATATATCTTCACAATTACATATTATTTATATCCCCATGGATGTGTAGTAAGACAAAGTTTAAAAATATGTATTAAAAGGTACTTTAGGAGGAGAGGTATTTAGACTGCATACTTTATACTTTCGCTGAAGAACACCTTTAGGGAAAAAAAGGAAAAAGATTTTCAGCTTACAATGGGGAGAGATTGGTAGCAAAATTAACTGAGGACTATTTGACCTTAGATGAGAATTCACTCCATTTTCTAGATTATTTCTTTATTTCTAACCAGTATGTATACTTCAAACATGCTTCCGGATGGAATTCTTCCAAGCACCTGGATAAAAACCTGTGGTATACTTTAAAAGAAGGGCAAACCTGAAATTCTTCCAAGAAGAGCCTTCCTTCATCTGCAATCTTCCTCTTGTATGTGTCCAGCAATAGCTCTGACGGTATTGGCTCTATGTTGAGAAGCTGCTTGTCATCATCTTTAACTGTGTAAATGAGTTAAATGTTTATTGTTGCCGATGTTGAAAATGTACATTACCCTTCACGGTAAATGTTTTATCTCACATTTTTACCTCACAGTAAATGTGATTCTAAAATTGCCAGATAAATTAACAGAAGAACTAGACTCTTTTTTTTAACTTTTTGATTGTCATTTTCAGGGCACAGCAACTGCCTCAACACCCATAACAGTTACACAACCTTGCCTTCTGCTTCAGTTCTGGTCAGTTATTGTCAGTGATGAAAATATAACATCATGTATTGCCTAACTTTCCAGATTTTCTCCAACTTAGGTTCTGAGCTGCAATAATCTGCAATGTCATCTTGAATGATAACAAAAAAACAAGTTTTAACACCTCTTTAACACTAGGCATATATTAATTTTTCATTTACATTGAGAAGTTGTATTTTTTAATAACTGTGTATCTAAGCAAATGGATTTGAATTTAAACACGGTCCTACTTCCCATTTAGTGTAGTTAGTTTCTGTGAATTCTAGTGTTCTAAATTATTATTTTCTGGAAGCTTTCTGGTATTGTCTGATCCTGTCTTTCTTCACAGGCTTTGAAATCTTATGCGAAAAGGTGCACAAAATTTTCAGTCTTTGGGATTTGAAAGCCTTCAAAATTTTTCAGTAAAAAAAATCTGGCTAATGTTCAGTCTCTTGTTTTGGAAAAAGGTGCACAGAAAAGGGAAATTTCATTTTAAACTGGATTTTATTCTGGATTTATTCTAAGTGTTAAACATATCACAAGCATTGTCTGGGATAACTATAACTGGGTTTTTAATTGAACAATAAATAAGAATTTTTCAAACACTAATGAACTTTCAGTTCACTCAAATATAAATACTTCTTCTATCTATTTACTGAAGTGTTTTTGCCCTCCAAATAAGGTGTTATCATGTTGATATCTATAATCTGTGTATGCAACCTAGAATGCAAATAACCCAAAGGTGATAGCAAGACCTGAGACTAATTTGATTTCCATTTGCTAAATGGAAAGAAATACAAATTGCTAAATATATAAAGATACTCACCTGCAACAAGGTTCACACCTTCAGAAGAATTGCTGTAAGAAGCAGAAGCACCTGTAAATGCTTTGGCCAGTAAGAATAAGTTAAATAAAATCAATTTTGTATGAGAACACCAGGGCTGGTGTCTGCCAGCAGCCTGCATTACAAGCTGTCTGTGAAACAGGAGTGCTACACCTGGGATTATGCAGAGGTGGTTGGGATCCTTGTCCTCCTGCCCTGAGGCAGAGAAACAAGGTGGCCACATCAAAAAGCTTTAGTGCCTGCATGATTTTGCCCATCTGTCCTACAACAAACGTCTATTTAATTTCTTCACTGGAGTGACTGCTCACACCATCTTCTCTTCTCTTGCTAGCGACAGAAAACTAACACATATATAAAATATAATAACTGTAAATGCTTAGTCAAGAACAAGTCAGGCTCTCTGGAGCTGTACAAGCAGAAATTAGTTTGGCTTCCCTAAACACAGAAGTTTGCGTATGAGTGAGAGCAGCTCTCTGTCCCCCTAAGGGGAGAAGCAGGGAAGGGAAAGGGCCTGGTAATTAAAGAGTCTCCCAGTTCTGTTGCTGCCAGAGGGCTGAGAGGTTTCAGAGGAAATTGCCCCAGCTCCTGTGTCTCCCTGCAGCCAGTGCCCCCTCAGGAGAGCAGCAGTCAGCCTGGCTTTGCAGGGCTGTGGCACAGGCATCAGGGAGGGCAGTGGCCGTCCTTCTATTGCCATCCTCTGTCCTACAGAACTGCTGAGCCATCCAGAGATTACTGTACTAAGCAACACCTCCCTGAGATATTGTTTAGGCTGAACAAGCATTTAAAAGGGTTCCAAGAAAGTATTATTTTTATTACTTTTGATTTAAATCATGAAGGAAAAGTTTTCCAGGTATTTCTGAATTTTTTTTTCACAAAACGAGGGACAAGTCATTTTGTTCTGTGCCTTGAACAAGGGTAGAGCACAGAGATTTTAAACCTATTATATTTGTTTTGTTAGACAAACACCAAAAAATTAGTTTCATTTAAAAGGATTTACAGACAAAAGGATATCTTTTCCCAATATGAATGAAACATTGAACTTGTAACATTTTGCCACTACCCACCGTGAAATCTTGTGGAAAAACCAAAAGCTGCCCCCATGCCCCCTTCCATTTATGTAAGAGAGGGAGACAAACATTAAGCTTACCTAAGCTTTTTTTTGTGAAGATCATAGATTTTGTACAGAACCAGTAGTAAAGCAATTACAGTCACAATGATCAAGAATGCCAAAAATATAATCAAGGCTCTAGAATTATCTGCCAACAGAAGAAAAATACATTTATTATTTTAAAATTATTTTTTAAAAAAGAAACCTGTATACTCCCTGAAACCAGGGCTCATCAATTTTTGGTTTAGTCTTTTTTGAGGAAAAGCTAAACAGGTTTGAGTTTGCTATGCCAAAGTAGAGGAGGGAATTTTATGTTTTCATTAAGAAAACTTTCTCTTAAATTCTCCACGTCCACCTGTCAAAATGCTACAACTCACTGGTTCAGCATTCCTGTGCCTGTCTCCTGCTCTCTGTGACCTGTACAGAGCAGCTCTCAGTTGCTCCTGATCTGGGAATTGGGAACCTCTGCCAAGTCACAGATGTTCAGCTCCTGAAATGCAGGATCTGAACAGAGGAAAATAATCCTAAACTGAGTAATGTCAGTTAGAGAAATTAATTTCTAGTTGCATTTGAATGTTTCCTGAAGAAACCACAGCTGTGTAATAATTCTGAGTCAACATGATCTGTTACATTAATACTGAATGGGGATATTTTTCAAATGCAAATCAAATATTAACTATAAAACAGGAAGCTTTGATTTTTAATTAGAAACAATTTAACTGAATTCACAACATACATTATTTATATTATGGTAAAATCTAAAGGTAAAGATGCTGTACATATTTACTTACATCTGGTTTTTATACTCTCCACTACTGCTGGCCCATTATGTTCTCCATTAAACACGAGGATCTGTATGCAGTGGGTGGGAAGAATAGAAATGTTCAGATATGACAAGGAAAAATTTCTGCATACAATTCTTAAAAAACAAAGCACCATGGATTTTTGAAATTCCTCCATCTATTGACAACATCATTGACAGCAGTGTCTGCTGCCAATCTCTGTATTGACATTTATAGTTCAGCTCAGGTTTCTACCCAAGTTACAGCAAGATCTGGATTCAAAAATATGGAGATGACAGGAAAAAGAATTTAGAAAAACAGGAAACACACTTTATAAAATAAAAGTCAGATGCATCTCAAAGTAAAATCAATTTTATCCTTTATTAACCCTCTCAAATCTGAAAAATAATCATGCAATATATAAAAACCCCATTTGCTGCAACAGTACATACTAGTCCACTGAATTTGATGGTTTTAGTACAGATTTATGTATGGGTAAGTAATTCACTGAAGTTTAGTTAAATGAGGTGCTTTCTTGCATCATTAACTTTTGGGTACTTTAAATGGTGTTAAAACACTAACTTTGTTTTGCTGTGTTTATGTTTTGTCATGTATTTAATATTTATTCAATCTTTTAAATTTCCTTAGCAGAAATTCCTATCAGACCTAAAAGACAGCTTGCAGTCAAATATTTCACACTGAGTTTTTTTTTTTTTCCTCTTGAGTCTTCTATAACTTGACCAGAGTCCTTTCAATACCAGCTATGCCCGTAAGGCTTTCTCTGCTTTTCGAGTAAGAATTAAGCAAAATAAGTGCAAAGCAGCAGCCAGGATTTAGAGGTGCAGAAGCAAATGCCTTCTGTAAGGAAAACTGCTCACTGAAAGTGGTGGACAAAAACCTTAAATGGCCCATGGGAGAATGCAAGGATCTTTTGCTCCTACAGGACCTCCACTTCATGTTCCAAATAAAAAGTTCTCTGAGCAGAATCTGTTGGGAAAATACTGACAAAATATTGAAATGAAACTGAGACTACTCAGGTTCTCTGATACTGCATTTCTGCAGGTAAAAACAGAGAAGGAGGAAAAGGCTGTGGGGAATAAGCAAACCTGCTTCCTAAAAGCAGTAAAACTCCTTCACTCTTACTGGTTACTTTCTTGCCTAAACTTCCCTGAGAGGAGCTACCAGGATATAAGAAATATTCCTACTGGCCTATTAAGGGAATCACACAAGACCAACCCCAAAAGGGTGAAATGCCTGACAGAAGAGAACATTGCAGGGAGCCTTCAGGGAAGTGAAGCGTGTAAACAGAGGATGATGTATTTTGTATAGACACAAGGACTGCCTTGTGAGAGGCTGATGGAAGCACATGCAAAAGGATCTGACCTGCTTTACACCAATGAGTCCCTGAAGAACCAAAAATCTTCATTCATTAAATGGAATATGTTTTAAAAACTAAAATATCAGTCATACTCAAGAAACTATTTTAATCTTATAGAAACCCCAAGCTTCTCTCTGAGCCTAGTACAAACAGTTTATTCTGCTTGCATTTTGCTTGCTGTTAGAACCTATGTGGAATAGCACACCAGGGACTGCTTGATAGGTTAGGCACATATGCATTTTAGTTCCAAAATAATAATTCCTTTTTTTACACCTGAAGCCCAGAGATTATAAATTGACTCCTCTGCCACCATATTTGCCTTTTTTTTTCCTAAAATCAAGCATAATATGCTTAAACAATGAAAATGCAGCAATATTTCATATATTTTAATACGAGCTAACTTACCTTAAATGTATAGTTTGTCAAGTACAAGAGATTTTCTCTTTTAAATTCACATTTCCCTTTGCTTTCATTTCTTCCACCACTCTCCCAAATCAATATAAATTCTGCACGTGGTCCAAACTCTTTTTGTTTTTTGCATGTAATCTGGACAGCATTATCAGCTGTCAATGTTTTTTTAACATCAGTCACTTTTTCTGGTACTGTAGACAAGAAAAAGGGTTACTTGGTCTATCCTCATCATTTCAAACCCAACATTTCAAGCTGTATGTGCTCATGTCTGTTTCCTGTCTTCTCTCAATAGCTTCATACATTTCCTTCCCTAAAAATTTCAGTCTCAATTTAACAAGATAAATAAAATCAACTTTAACTTAATCATAGGCTTATTTAAGCTGGAGAAGATGTGAAGTGGAACTGAAAAGGCTCTACTGGCAGTCAGACTGCAAAAATAGTATGATGGCAAATCTCTCTTACATCTCACATCACTTCCTCATTTGATGAACATTGAGCAACAGACAAGACAGGAGAAAAAAAGAGTTCTTCCTGTGAATATTCATTTCAAAACTATTGTAAATTAAGTTTTCTCCCAGGAGTCACTAGTATATTCTAATATTTGGAACAGTGTCCTTACACTTAAGTCTGGCCTTAAGCCACAAAAACTTTTTAATGACATAGAATCTGTTAAGTCTAATCTGTGATTTCAAACTCTAGTTTTGTCTGTTGCAGTGAATGTTGCAGGTTTCAGGCTGAGGGGCACAGCCAAGAGACCTTTGAGAGCTGATCAAACCTTTCAGAAAGTAAATGGGGCAGCCTGTGTAAGGCAGCCTCATTTCAGCAGCCACATTTCAGTAGCCATAGCTCAGTACCACATTTCAGTAGAACACCACCATGGAAATTTTCTATAAAATCATGTCAACTTGCAAAACAGCATATTAAAAAAAAAAAAAAAGAAAAAAAAAAACCCCAGCAGCTGCTTTTTTCTTCATATGAAGAGCTAAGACCTGTAAGGCTTTATAGGCAAATCAAATATCCCATGTGAGGAGTGGTGGGATATTGACTTGGCTGAGTGTGAGGTTACATCACAGCTGATCATTTTTATCCACAGGGCAGATCTGGTAGATTCCCATTCCATATCATGCTGAAAGAGCTGTGACAAGGAGAAAGTGAACATTTCTGGAGGCAATGTGTTTGTTGAAGATGAAAACATCTTTTATAAAATGTAGGGGTTTTCCTACTTGTGTTCTACAGATACATCCTTCAGTTTAAGAAGCCATAAAACTCTCCCACTTCCTGCTTGACTCATTATCAACAGTTGTGACAGTTGGAGGTCTAATTAATACCACTAAGTGATGCAATTCGTTATTTTCTCAAAAAATATGGAAAATTAGGTTGTTTGCACATCCATAAACTTATATTGTAGACTCATCTTCACCTGAGTGATTAAAATGAGTGGAACCCAAAAAGTGGGGGCTTCAAAAGATAATATGCTCAAACCAGAGTTTCATAGAGAAAAGAAAGATCATGCTCATATGAGGGCTGTCTAAAAATTAAAGCCATATTTAACTTTGTACTACAGTTAAGTCTCAGCTCAACCTGTTTATATTTATCAGTAAATTAATTTATCAGCTTTTTTATTTTTTGTGGGGCTTCAGGTGACAATTCTGATCCCTGTATACTTGAAACTATACATTTGAAAGGATGGCCCCAAAAAGATGCACAGACCTTTCTGTCAGCAGAAGGGTTGGCACACATTTTTTCATCTTTAACCTAATGTTGGAAACTGTGTACAGGTAATCCAAACTGATATCCATTACAGATGGACAGTGTTGGTGTAGCCTGGGTGTGTTTCAAGCAAACAGGTACAGAAGGTACACAACAGAAGGTACAGGCTCCACATCTTTGTAGCTTTCATGCCACTAAGAAAAAAACCAAACTTTTTTTATTCTCTTTTTGTTTAATTCAAACTTTATACTGGGACATAAAGCTTCCTAAAAACTTCACAAGAATTTCAAATTAATGAAATCTTCTTTTTAAAATTACATATATATATAAGAAAAATACCAATACAAAGTGCATAATTAAAAAAATAGATCAACATTAAGTAATTTTAAAAGGGACACTAATGATACGAATGTCAGTACTATTATTTTAATGTTAATCAGTTTCTTGGCTAATAGTAACACCATGTATAAAATATAATGAACTACAGTAGGAAAGTACAAATTCTTTGTGTTAGTATCAGCCTAGGTCATAACAGTTAGCAAACAGATTTACCTCCTGCTTTTGTTGTAAATTTATGGCTTTGACTTCTGCCTTCAAGTGTGACATTCTGTTTGTTGATTGTATATGGAGTCACAGATACAACAGCTGTGGTATAAGGGTCAAATCCATTGTAAGTATAGCGAGTTGCATTGATTTTTGTGACATGATCCACTGAAAAACGAAATTAATGAAGTTAATGAAATCTATGTTAGGAGCACAAGAACTCTTACACTTTATCAGAGCTACCTGAAACCACTGTCATGTGTATTTCTATTTTAATTACCTTAATCTAGTGGCTTTGCTTTGCTTACTAATGCTAAGTGAAGGCTCAGGATGAGGAGGAAATACATAAATCCATAGAGAGTATTTACATATAAAGAGTCCATTCAGCCTGGGAAGTGGTAAGTAGGAAGGTGTCACTGCACACTGAGCAAGTCTGTGCTGGTGTGATGCCAGAGATGCTGTGGGAGTCCTGCTTTCAGGAGTGGCAAACAGCAGAAGAAAGGAATTGCATGAGAAGCAACATGAGGAAAGCTACTGCCCACACTGCAGCTGGGCTTTGGTGGCTTGGGGAGCTGGGGAGCCACGGCCTTTCCATGCTTCCTTCTGTCTGCTTGCCATGGGATCTCCCTGCACCCACACTTTACTACCTCTGTCTCCTACACTGGCCATGCCAAACCAACCACAGAAACTGGCTCATGGGGCTGCCACCCTTTTGGCTTGTGGTCAAATCTGGGGCATGGAGAATGGGAAAGTTTATTTGTATCAGAGGAGCACAGGAGCGTGACAGCCTTTGGTTCCTGTGGCAACCCAGGTTTACACAACCTGCAGTATGTGAACAGAAAGGCTGAATTAAGCCTAAATCAAGCCAGGACTAGCTTAAACCTGATACATATTTGTTATTATCAGGCTCTTCATATTAAAAACCTCATTTTCCAGTCCTTGTTTTGAAGAAAAGCCGGCATCAGGAGAACATGATCCCAGTACAATGGATACAAATTTATTCATTGAGATGTAAGATGGCCTAGACCAGCATATCTGAAAGGAGTGGCCATTTAGCAGAAGACAATCCCCTGGCTATACCTATCTGAACATGTTTATGTCTAACTGCCATATGTTTAGGCCAACTGAAGGGTGACAGGGTCATGTCCTGACATGGTAAACTGAATAATCTCAACTGAAAGTTCAACTGGAACAACCTAAAGGAAGGAAATTTTAACATTTGTCTAAAAAAAAAAAAATTGCAGTGTTAAGAGATTCCAATAGGATTTGACAGTGCATTATGCTTGATGCTCTGTAATTATGTACATGCAATGACTTATTTAACAGTGAATATACTTACTTTGGCCTTTCACTAAGAATTCCACAATGTAGCCATGTATGGGACCATTCGAAGTGTCCTCAGGTTTTGTCCATGTAACTGTTACACTTGTGGTATTTTTATGTGTTACTTGAAGGTTTTGTGGTGCTTCTGGAACTGTTGTAAAAGGAAAATAACAATAATTAGCAATAAATAAAAATAAAAGTATTCCTCTTTTTACCTACTGAGATTAATTAGATTAAATTTCGTCTGACACTAAAGAAAGATACCAGCAACACGTAGTATTTTTTGTACTCTATTTCAAGAAAGTATACGTAAATATAAACTCAGTATACGGAAAAGCATCATATTACAGTAATTTCACACATTTAATTAATTTGGGACAAGGTGAAAACAGCAACACCACATTGTACTAAAATCGTCCAGTGTCTTCAAATCAAGAATTTAAGACTTGTTTCAGACCATGTCTGCATTTTTTTTGTATGCGTCTGCATTTTTGTATGTGCGTCTTCACTCAAAATTCCATATAGCTGACCACGTTCTCAGTCTCCAAACAACAACAAAAAATAATCACAGTCTCTGACTGAAGGAGAAAGGCTCAGACTGGAAGACTGAGAGGGTGGCTGCAATCAAAGAACAACCATGAGGGCAGGAGACCAGGAAGGAGGAGCTGAAGTAGAAGCTGAGTTTGGCAGAGAATGCTGCTCAAAGTGTATCTTTAAGCCCAGGAAAGCCAGATAACGGGTTTCATAGTAGGGGTTCCCAGAAATATGTGGAATCTAAAGCAAAAGTAAGCATTACACTTACCACCATAGTCTGTATGTATGGGGAAGCTTTGGTTGGCAACCACCCTTTCATTAAAATGTATGGATCCAATGCAGTGGTACTGATGGTTTGGTGATAAATCTTCCAGCTGTTCACAAATTGAATTTTCATGTCTAAAGTGTGTAGATTCTGAATCTGTAGACACAAGGAGAGCTTTATCAATATTTTTCAGAACTCCAAAAGTATGTGGCACCATTTTAACCAAGAGTTTCTCTACCATATTTATTTGATATAATTTGTAATGAACTATCATAATATTCCAAACAGAAAAATGTACAACCTGAACCAACAGCTAGATTTTAGGTTCTTACATACTAACTTAGTTTGCATAGATCTTTACTTTTCATCAGTAAAGGTCATGATTTGACTTTCTAAGGAAACAGCTTTCCTACAGAAATCAGAACATGTCATGGGGGAGTCTGGCAGAACACTGGAATGGCTTCATAGCTCTTCAGCTCCCTGAAGCAGGCAATCTCCAGCCCCAGACACCCATCACCCATTTTTCTGGGGCACGTGAGGCCATTCAGCACCCATTTCTGCCCTATCACATGAGGTGCCATGTCCTCAGGCCGGTGGCTGCGAGAGCAGAGAGCCCGGCTTCGCACCGTCCAGGAGCCTGCGCAGCCAGTGGCCAAGGCAGCCTGCAAGGGGTCAGCTCACAGCACACCCACAGACTGCAGCATTTCCAAACTGCTCAGCTCCCCTTCTGAAAATCAAACAGGACCTCGAAATCTCCAGAATTTGTGCAACTTGTGAAGCTGGTAAACTCAGCAAAAGAGGTCTCTGGGTTTGAACTTTCCCAGATCGGCACTGTGTGGGGATCGTAGTCTTCCCACTGGCAATCCCAGGAATCCTGAGCTACCCTTCCCTCAGACTGGCACAATTCATTTAAATCTGCCAGTCTCTCACCAAAAGACAACACCAACAATGTTTTTAAAGATAAATAAATAAATAAATAACCCACTTTTAGGATACTTCAGAGGTGATATGCCATTGCAGGTAACAGTCACATCAGCACAGGTAAGTGAGCTACTCCGACATAAAGAGGCAGATGTGCTGGTTGTGTTCTTGACTTGAAGAGGTTCATTGTCAACTGGAGAGGAAGAATATTATACATCATTGTGACATTGGCTATACTGAGTCTTTAAATAAGTTTGCTTATGTTTTTTGACTTGTTCTGCAATATGAAGATACAATGGTATAGAATAATATACAAAGCATTTAATAAGAAATGGAAAGTAAAAATTGAAAAACCTTCACGAGATAAAGACACACAGGTATTCAAGTAATAAAGTTTTAGTCCAGATATTCAGCATAAACACCAGCTTTGAATTGGTGGCTGGTCTTGTATTGTTTACCACATTGCATATGGCCAACGCAGTTAAAGTTCCCTTTTTTCTTTAGAATGAAAAAGCTACAGTTTGTTTACATTATTCTTTAAGAAAATACTGAGAAGTTTTAATGTGCAACTTCAAAACAGCTTGCAAACCATGGACAAAATATGAAAACTTTCTGTCTGATTCTCTGAAAAGCGACAAGAATAGACAAAGAAACCTGAGGAAGCTGAACTACTGCACATAAAAAAAAAAAAAGAAACTACTAAAACCCTTTTACACCTACCTTTTGGAACAAGAAAAGAAGTAGTACTGTCTGAACACCTGCCATTTTTAACTTGAACAGTGTAAATCTGGCATTTCGGAAGCTCTACTGAACGGTTGCTGGAACTCACAGTCATGTTTATGCCATCCCCCAAAATAAAATATTCTGTGTCTTTTGTGGGAATTCCCAGTAAAACTTCAGCCATTTCAGAGTTGTTTGCACAATCTTTTATGTCTTCAAAAATATCTAAAAGAAAAGCCACTGTAAATGGAGGTGAAAAGACCAGATTTGTTAAATAACTTTAATCTTACTTCTTCCAGAACTGGAAGACATTTTATAAAACAACCCAAGATGCTAATTGATCAGTTTTGGTTTTTTACTGCTTTATCAGCTTTATCGATTTTCTGTACTTGAGCTTACTATTTGGTCACATTTCAAGACTGAAGGAGAATAAGGGGTTTGGTTCTTACCACAAATTGCTTCAGGTATCACTGTGGTAGTTTCTATAAGAAAAGAAAACAATATGAAGGTTTGTCTTAACAGGTTGGGTATTTTTTCCACAGAGCATTGGAAAAGGGTGACCAGTACTGCCCCAAACTCTTTGTTCAATATATTCAATACAAGTAAAAGTATTTAGCACTCCTCTCGCATTTGAAAAAGGGAAGAAAACATCAGCTGCACATAACCCCATTCTTTAACCAGTTATTTTAGGGATCACGTGTCTTTCACAATTTTCCAAATACATCAATGAACTAGAAATCAAACTGGTTATTAGTAACATTTCTGAGTACAAAGTTACACGAGAATATTCCAAAATCACACATTCTCATAGCAGTATGATAAACTACAGCAGTTTTCCAGGATATGTATGCTGTGGAATGGGTAACTGAGCAGTATAAAATGTCACCAAAGAAACAAAATCTACCTGCTTTTTGCACTGCCATTCTTGCCTTTGGACAGAGATTTATACAACAGTACAGATTGTTTAATGACTACTTTTATACTAGGACACCCAAGAGACATTTTTGCTGGTATTTTCTGTACAGAAGCTACTAAAACCCAGAGCAAAGACCTTCATCCCAAAAAGAGTTACCTAATATATCCCAAGGCAAAGGTGCCACTAAAACACACTGATATCTAATTTTTTTCATAGAAGGTAGGCCCTAGATTTGCCTGCCTCCAGGCTGGGAGTCACCTGGCTGGATGGTGGCCCTAAGGAGAGGGCAAACTGAGAGGGACCACTGGAGAGTCACCAACATTGTTGGGGGCAGAACACCCACAAGTAAAGGTAAGCTCAGTTTGTCAAAGAGCAGGCAGCAGCCTGCAGCTACTTGAAGGACAGTTCAAAAAGATGGAAAGTGTCCAGCTCCTGGATGTACTTTGCACACACATATATTATACTGACCTGAGTAATTCCTTACAGCCCAGTGGCAACTAAAATCACTGTAAGTGTTTGAACTACTAGATCCCAAGAAAGTATTACTGCTGTGTGAAACCAAAGGGAAGACACCAGAAGACAGAGAGGCCCACAGATCTTGGATGTGTTCAGATCTTTTTGCTGCTTGGGCAAATTTCTGTGAATAACAAGAGTACTGACACGATAACTGACAGATTTACCCTCCTACTATGTGCCACTGTTTGGAAATAATTTCTATTTTGCACTTGCTTGACAAGCAACAAATCTGGTATATTTAATATTGTTCATAAACAGTAAGGTTCCTAAAAACACTCTTAAGTTTAATGCAGTTGTATGCCTAATTTGTATGCTTAGGTTTGACACATTCTAAATGAATTGCCTGATTCAAACCCATTTTCTGTGCCTGATGTATCAGAACTGTGGTAACTGTGTGCAAGTTTGTCACCTATTGTGTGAGTGGAGCTGAGAGTGGGGCTGATCCCAGTGCTTGCTGGCATGCTGTCTGATGAGGTGGTGCTGTGCAAGGATGTTGAATTGTAATCATCTGTAAGAAAATAAACAACGTATCAGCATTAAAAAGTGAAATTCATTCTTTCATATGGCTTTGTCATCAGAAATGTCTAACACTACAGCACTTCTCTGGTTTTGGTTTTTTTCTTAGGGGATTTTTGTAATTTAGAGAAGACTGCTGAAAGAAAAATCATGTTAATGCAGTAAATAAACCAAAAAAAACGAGAATTTACATAGAAAGCAAATTTTTAGGAGTATGCCACTTACAAATTAATTTTGCAAAGTACAATTACAATTTTTTCGGTCACTATTTAGTCATAATTCCAGATGAAGTCAACATAAAAATAATGTTACAATTTGTAAACCGGGAAAAACTGGAACATCTTGCTATATTCTTACAGTAAAGCACAATTATGAATAGTCCTTGTGCTGTTTCACAAACAACAACTCCAGGTAATGCTCGTTTGCTAGATCATGTATCCTGCTCACTATATTTCTCACAATATCTCATTATTTATCTCCCTGTTTCTAAACCACTGACAGGTTTCTACATTCTCTTTTAGGCTTATTCCTATTGCTCTTGCTTTGAGGACAGCCTTGTTGGCAGCAGCTGGCATTCTGATGCTACTGTGGTGACTGCAAGACTCGGCCCTCAGATACCAGATCCTGCACGCAGTGCTGGCAGTGCCGCTGTGCCAAAGCGCAGACACCTTTTCAATGTGATGAACAGGAGCTGAGAAAGGCTACCCTGGTGTTGCACTGCGCCCCCCAGGACCAGGTAGATGTTTTCTATATAAGGAAAAGCGTTTCAGTTTCACTTGAGGACTTTTAAGGGAAAAACGCTGGAAGCTTCTATGCTCACCTGGCCGTAATTGGCTCAGAACCAAGACTAAAACGCTGGTATCTCTTTAGCTGTTCCTCAGAAATGCAGCTATTTTCTATTGGGCTGTTTGCCAAAAACCCACCTAAATCGTTCAAAACTTAAGGAAGAGCTCAAGGCTTTTTTGTATTATTTTCTTCTTTAATTAAAACCTTTTTCAAGACATATTCCATCATGCCATCTCCGAAATTACTTTAAGCCATTTCTGTGAGGTGCTGGACACCCTCAGAGTGCACTGAACCCTCCTAGAGCTAAAAACACCTGGCTCTTCAAGAATTTCAATACCCTGGTGCTGAACGACTTGGTTTTCCCCTAGAGTTTTGAGAGCAGAGCGTGGCTTCTAAAGGAAGGCAGCAAACCTGCTGAAGCATCCCCGAAGGCAGAGGGAGTGCGTGCAGTGAGGGCAGCAGCGGTGCTGGTGCGTGCTGGGCTGCCGGGAGCCGTGCCGGGGCTGGGCTGGGTGTGCGTGGACAAGTGCGTGCTGTTTGCAAGGCTGGCACCTGTGGTGAGAGGGACAGCAGGGTCGGTAATGCCACATTCACGTGTGCACAGGAGGGGCACGGCTGCCCACAGCACCAGGGCGCGCTGCTGGAGCACTGTCGTTCTGAGACACTGGGAATTTTTAATAAAGCAAAGGCACATCAAACATTTAAAGTGCAGGGGATTCAACAGGTGTCAGATGAATAACCAGAGAGGATATTCTTTTTTGGTTATGATTGTGCCTTTCATACTAAATCCTGTGTTTTAAAATACATCTAAATATATTACTCAAAACCAGACTTGTCTGATATTCTTGCCTATTAAGACAGCATATTTCATTTTGTTGGGTGAATGAAAAAGCATTATACACTCTGTGAGGTAATTGTGTGTAAGGAAAATAACAAAGAAATTGTCACGGGAAAAAGAAATCAATGCAGTTCTGCCATGTAAATTGTTTCTTACCAGGTGTGCTCGTTGTTGTCTCCTGCCCTGAAAAAGAGAGAAAAAGTGTAACTTAAACTTTCAAGGAATTTGCCAAAAATATAAAAAGACACATTCCTTCCTCCCAAACACCAGCTAAGCTTTCCCCAGGAAACTACACATTCTTAAGTTACATTTAGTGGATGTTGCAACAACCAGACCCCCAAAATATCAAGTAAACAGTCATAGAATCAGAGAATCACAGAATGGTCTGGATTAGAGAGGATCTCAAAGATCATCTAGTTCAAACACCCCTGCCACGGGCAGGGATGCCACTCAGCAGATCAGGCTGCTCAGAGCCCCATCTGACAAAATTCCATCCACCTGTTTGGCTCTTCCTTCCTCCTTCTTTTGCTCTTTTTCTACCAAATCTTTCCCGCTATGTTTGTTTCTTGGAATTTATCTCCTTTTTGTGGCACGTGTTTTTCAGATAGAACTTCCCTGTTTATAATTTCTCTGTTACTTCAGCTTCCATACATGGCACTTCACAACTGCTGTAGCTTTACTCTTTGGAAAATAAACTTCAACCTTAAAAGCAGAAAGCCAGGTTTATGTGAGAAACTGCAATACTTGTGAGGGATACATAAGTATCCTGTTCATGTGTCAGCATCAAAACCATGTCCCTCATCTCTGACACAGAAGACCAACATAAGCAGATATCCTGGGACTCCAGAGATTTTCTCCTCACCGACCTGACAAGCAGCAGCACGTGTTGGCTGCTCAGTGGGGACCGTGGATTCTGCACCCATAAGGCTGAAAACAGCCATTAAAAACATACCATCAGTGATGGCAATGTCACCTGCAGGGAGTGAGAATTTCTTGGTGCTCAGAACTGTCACGAAGTGTGTCTAAGCCATGATATGAATATTCATATACACAAAAGCTTAAGCCTTCCGAATACTTTTCTAGTGAGCAACTGAATTTGCTGTGGATTGTACATTATGCAAGATCTCTTGCTACAAATTACAATTTGGAAAAAGCCCGTAGCCTGATACCTCACAGAAAAGGATCAGCAGAACTCAAAAGAAGTTTGGCTAAAAGCAGTAATGCAGCATTTATTTCTTTGCAGAAGTGGGGAAGGGTATTGCCTAAAATCTGGTCCATGAGATGAGGATATGGGTGTATGAGGTTTGCCTGAAATCATATGAAAATGTCAAAATAACGTTGCTCTTAATTGTAAAAATATAATCTCTAAAATGTAGCAGACTGACAACAGATTGAATAACATGGGTGTAGAAGCCACTATATTAACAGGTGTAGCATGTTAATTCATTGATACCTATATATCTTAATTGAAACACAGACCATGCATTCTTTTCAAAGCTACATGAAGCTTTGCACATGAAGCTTCCTAACCTAAGAGAAGTTACAGATAAGAAACAAAAATATAGGTGATCTTCTGAACTATCAATGTACTTTGAACATCTGAAACCTCCTGTCTGCAGTATTTCTTCACAACAATTGCATGATCTGTAACTATATGCATTAAACTGCCAAGGAACCCTGTAAAAGCTAACATTCATATCCATTCATATTTTCCATAAGCACTAAATTTTCAATGTATTTTCATGGTTTTCAATTTATTTGAAAAGTATATTGAAAGTATATATACTGAAAGTATTCCAGTATTTGAAAGCTGGCAGTTAGTCATCCTAAATTCCATAATGTGATTTTTCTTTTTTCAAATGGCTTATTAGCTGAAGAACCAATTATCTGCCCCTCATTTCCCAAAACTTACTTTGGTTTAGCACATCAAATATACCTCAAGCCAAGTATTAACTTTCCATGAGCATCCACACAGATTAACTTTCATTTAGAAGATTTTCCAAGAACAAAATAAAAGAAATTGCAGAAAAAGCCCTAAATAAAACACTGCTCAGATTAGTGAAACATTCAGAAATACTTTTCAAGCTATTTACTGATCTCTGATGCAAACATAATAGAGACAAAAATATATACATCAAGATTGCCTCTTCCATGTAAAGTGAGATAATATGAGATAAGGGTGATCATAATCTTGTCGGTGTTCTGTGTCTGGTTGCCTCATTCACTTCCTTAAGATTCCTGCAAAAGTTATTTTCCCCACCCTCCCCTTTGTAAAGTTAGGAATAATGCTAACAGCCGAAATACAGTTTATTGCTCACTCCCAGTGAGAGATGCTAAACATTACACATCATCATAGAACTCCAGGTTAGAAGAGACCTCAAGAGATTACCTGGTCCCACTGCCTTGCTCAGAGCAGTGCCTTAAAACATTATGGTAAATAATAGTCCAAGATTGTCTTTTTTCCCCCCCTATAACTAAGCACTGTCATTTTAACAGAACTTCATGGCAGTTTTATGCCCTTCTAAGCATTTCAAGGGTCTCCTGCTCTCCTGTGATTCTATTCCCTGATACGCTTCATTACAGCAGTGGAATAGGATGCAATCGAAAAGAATTCAATAGGTGGCACCAGAACACTAAAAAAAAATCCTCTCAAAAAGAAAAGCAAGTGCAGTTCCCCGTGAAACCTCTGAGAGATACTGAGTAAAATAAAGGAAAATCAAGAAGGATCCCAACACACCAGACTCTGTTACTCTGAGACTAATAGGTATATTGCTACTATTAATTCATTTTCCAAAAAATGTCCCAGCGCTAACAAATGTCTGAGCTAACCTCAGGCTAACCAAGTTAACCTCCAAGACAAAACTGTCTGCTCATGTTTATATTCTAAAACATAACTCTAGGAACTTGAAAGCTGAAATCCAAAATGATCTTTAAAATGTAAGGAGGATGTCCAATCCCCAAAACACATGCTGTGCAGTACGAAAGATTGATGATTGCCAAACTAAGCAAGTCAGTCAGAGTTTATATTGGAACTACCCCAAAACTTCTCTCAAAGCTTAAACTCCATCCAACTGTAAGACATTCTTAAGATGATATGTGTAGGATAACAAGAATAAGATCAGATAACTCAAGTGGAAAAATTAGAGCATAGAAAAATTTCCTACTACTGCAGTGAGTTTTTTAAGTTTCTCTCTCCCTTCTCTTGATTTGGCCATCAGTTGGTTCCTGCTGACTTACCTAAAAGATTTCAAACCCATCAGTAATTTTGAGCAGATGTGGCCTTAATCACATGCCCTGGAAAAAGATATAACCAGCAGCTCATCCCACGGGCAGATGGGAGCTCGGCTAATTGCTTTCATTCTCCTTCCTACCAGTTGGCGGACAGAATGCAGCTGCTGCCTCAAAGAAAGGTTTGAGATGGAATGACAGGCTGCCAACAAAATACACCTAAAACAACGGAGCTGACCACTCTTTCTCCTGAAAGCCCAAAGATGTACTGGCCGTGTGAGTGAAACATGGGAGTACTGCGTTATGAAATACTTTCGACGTTCAACAAGAAGAGCAAATGGAAAAATTGTGAAAGAATCCAGGCCACCAAAAAAAAGGCAACCTCTCAGACTGCTAGGACAGCAGGCTGTCTGGGTCACATCTGGAGGCACAGGAGCTGCTGCATCACTTCTGCAGGACTGACTCTGCACTCTGACTGTGCAGAGTGGTTGCACCTGCATAAGAAGTGCAGTTGTATCAGGAGACAGCTTTTTGCTGTCTTAGGAAAATGTTTCAACGTGACAGGACCAAGCAACTCAACAGAAGACAACCGGGACCTAGAATATGTTAAAAGATAAAAATGTGTTTCAAGGAAGTCCAGGGTGTGATCTTCTCGAGCAGCAGGAAGTGCCAGCACACATTTCCTGTGTGCATGTGCTATTAATAACACAAACTACAGCTGATAAGATGGAGATCCTGTTGAATCAGCTTTAAAAGCCTAAAAATGTTATCATGTTTATAGGGGCAGAAACTCATAAGCTGATGACAAGGAACATGCCTTTTACTCCATTCTGCTGCTTAATTTGCACAGTGAGTAAAATGGACCAGGTTTTGTATTTCCTGCTGGACTGGCCAGGAGGCTGCGCCTGCAAGGCAGCAGCTCAGGCTGTCTGCTCTGAGCACAGGATTGCTGCAGGACTGCATTCCTCCATACACACAGCACAGAGCAATGTGGGAAGGAGGATGCCTCTTCTGCTAATAGTGCATGTGGTGTTTTATCTAGCGTGGTACCATACCAGCTGGCTCCTCACATCCAGCTGTACTCCTCGTGTCTTTGCCAGAGCTGGGAGGGGGCAGAGGAAGTAATCCTTCCTCTCAGCCTCGTGTCTGTAAAACAGTTGGCGGCCGAGTTTTGCTGCCAGGAAAAATGCTTAGTGATTCTGCAGAGCTGCTGCCCTTTTCCCAGGATCTCTCCAGCCTTTAGCATATTGGACAGACCCCAGCAACCCCCAGCAGGCAGCATTTTACACCAAGCAACTAATGCAGGTCCAGATTTTGCCTTCCCTCTTTTCACAGCTGAACGGCACCGCTTCAGCAGGGTCAGGGCTCTTCACATCTGCGCAGAAAGCAACAGGATGTGGTCTGCTTGTTCAGATGGAGTAAAGCTCTTTGAGGGGGTCTCCTAGCAAACAGCACAGACATTGCAGCTCCCCTGCAAGCCAACACTAAATTGTAAAAAAAGAACAGTTCCTGGTGGGAGGTGAAGGGTGAGTAAGGCAAGGAGCCTTACAAAACGCTGCCAGCCGCCCTTTGATTTATTTTTAAACTTCAAGTGGGATAGGATGTAATTCACACCTACTTTAGGGCTCCCTTGTGCTGCCAGAGCCAGCTAAAGAGACCTTAAAGTAAATGAGCATCAGAGCCAGAGATGTTACTGTTATTTTAGCTGAAAAGACAAAACGAAGCGATCCTTTGCTACTTTATAAACAAATCTGGGCAGACCTAAGAATAGACTAGCAAACACTTAAACATATAAGTAATTCTACACCACAGAGGACTCCTCAAACTTTATAGGTGGGATCACATGTGCTGAAGTGCTTTCATAATCAGAGACTACAGAATTGCACTTTATTCTTTATCACTAACTCTGGGGAAAAAAAAACTTAAGAATGTTCCCAGTTTCTGGACAAACGGCTGCTTTTTGAAAATTGAGTACAAGAACACCATATAGAGTTTGCATTAAAAATATGTGAAATTTTTAATGCTCTGAGTCAAAAAATAAACTTCTCATTTGAGTTTACAGTATGGAATTTTCTCAGGTGACAGAGACATTTCTGAGGGTCCTAAAATAAAAACGTACTCTTGTGGTCATTGAAGATGAAGCCATCAATCACTTCTAAGTTATTCATTGTCTAATTGATAAAAGTCTTTATAGCCCTATAGCAATCATAGGAATTAGAACTAAATAAGCATTATAATTTCTTTTCCACAGGCAATATTTACAATATTTATTTTCACCAGAAATTAGGGATAAAATGTTGAAACTGTAAATTTTAATTTAACAACAATTCTAAAATGTTCTGATTGAGAAATGTCAATTGTTTGCTTTTGACATCTAGGTTTAATGCCCATTCTGACTTTTCAGAACGATAATTAAAACAGTTTCCATCCGATTGCTCAAAATATTTCTTTTTGTACAAGTTCATTAATAATTGCCTCCCACAGCAATTCCTGCAGGCAGTGCATTGCTGCCCAAGAGTTTGATCCTGGCACTCTTCCCTGCTCTTTAACCTTTGGTTAAAGCACAGTCTGAGAGTCAAAGGCCTTTTTGTTGCCACGCACCTGCCAGTGCTGAGACCCGGCTTGCAGTGGGGAAGGCGTGGTTTTCCTGCGGAGCACAGCTCAGGAATGAGCTGCTCTAACCACGCCTAACGTGACAGGATGTGCTGTTTGCTGTTAGTGAAAACTGACCTCTGAAATTAATGCTTGTTCTAGATCCCTCTCCTTGCTGTCTGCCTTCCAAGACTGCAGCTATCCCTGTCATCCTCACGTTCACCATCAACTATGAGCATTAATCAGCTATGGAGAAGCTAACAAATTCAAATTAGCCAGCAATCAAGTACAAGGGGAGCAACCAGAAGAAAGGGATGGAATTAAGACTTTGTAACTGAAGATACAAAGAGGAACACAATGTTACAATATATGTTGAATATTTCTGACCATTTCAAAAAAGTATTTTTCTGTTCAGATTTTGCAAAATAAACATAGGAGTTTGATTTTTCCAGTGGAAAATAAAAACATAGAGCCAAAGAGAAACTTCCCTGAAGAAACATTAATTAAATGGAAGTAATACTTGTTACCAATGATACGTAGAATTTCTCAAAACCATAATCCTGAAGTAGAACAAAAACCAAGAGCAGCAAATCAAATTCTTTTTGCCAACCCAGTTCCTGCAAGCCTGAAACAAATATCCAGGAATATTGTGTGTTTAGCAGTCAGAGGGAGGCGATTTCTATCAATTGCACCATACTTTAAATGACATTTTCAGTCTTCACAGGATGGCTTTGCAGTAACCCACTTGTAGAGCTACAGCTAACGATGCCTTTGCTGCTCTGTGGTTTCTCTCATGCTGTTTACTTCTGCCTTTCTTCTACAGAACCCTGCTCAAAAGGAAGAGGGTGCAGCATACTGTGGTTTTGAGCTTAAGTGCTTCCAAATGCAAACGGAGTTACCATAGCACCCACATGCCCAAGCAATCAGACTTATCTTAGTGCTAAACCACTTCTCTAGTGCACTCATGAAACGTCCCTATTAAACTCCTTTTCATCACATTTGCAATTATTTTCAGCTGTACAGGTTCATTAATATGATACAGTGAGGGGTGGCAATCTTTGGGATGAAGTCCAGGCTGCTTTGCAGGGAGTCCTTGTCACCATGTGAATTGTCTGCAAGAGAGGAGAATATCAAAGCCTGATGTGACAGTTCCTTCAGCTGTGAAATGCTGGGTACTCTCCACCATCATTAAGAAACACCTACACATGAGGAATGAAAGATTGGCTGTGATATTTGTTTGGCAATTTTGTGCTACATGCAAAAAAAAATATCAGTGTTAATATTTGCTTTGCCCTTTATATATTTTCAGTATTTGTGCACAGAAGGTCTTGAGCCAGATTCATGTTGTTCCCATGCTAAACTTCTCTGCTCCCCAGAGCCAGCCCCTCTAACTTCAGTCATGAGTTTCCCAGTACAGCAGGGCTGGGATCTTGATCTTTCCTTTATCTTCCTTTCCCACATCTACCTTGAACAGAAACACTTGCTCTGCACTGCTCTGCTCAATGGCACTGCCAGGATGGTTCTGGATTTGCTGAATGGATATTGCTTATGGCAAGCAGAAGGAGGAAAGAACTTACACCTATTATATCGTCCTCTCAATTCCTACTCCCACGGCTTTTGCAATTGCTGACTCCACTGGTCACAGGGAGCTGCAGAGAACAGCAGAAGGCAGCTCAGCTCTCAAGAGGTTTGATCAGAAAAAGAGGCTACAGCTGAAAACTGACAGACTGACTGTTGGTGAGAGTGTGAGGCAGGGGCAAACTTCTTCGTTTCAGGCCCTTCATTGGACCATGGCTTATTTAAATACCTGCCTCGCTTCTCGGCTTCTCAGAGACAGATATCTTTGAGTTCCTTCAAGATTAAAGCATTATCTGGTTTTGTAGATCTTCCTGATACAACATTTTATGTAATTTTGCCAGCAATAGAAAATGGCTCCTTTGCTCTAAAAAACAAAATCAGCTTGGAAATACTTCTCTAAACTGTCTTTAATTAGCTGAAACTTCAAACCATAAACAGCTTAGTACCATATGAAGAGTAGAGGAGGCTGCAAGTAAATGATGTTTAAGATCTCGTCCAACCCAAGTCTTTCTGTGAGTCTGTGATTCTAAGATCAGCATTTTAGCCACTGATAACGTAAAGCCTGTTGAAATCAGAAATACCTTCTGTTTCTCAGAGTTCTATTAGCATGAAATCCTTGGATCAACAGCTCTGTACTTACTGGGAGCATTATGTCAGTGAGGACTCTAATCAGTGATTTGCAAAAAGAATCAGCCAGTGATTTTTAAAAAGAACATTTCTTTCAAGAACTGAATCTGTCTGTGAGTTCCTTTCCATAAAAATATTTTTCTCTGATCCACTGCTCTGTTAAACACCCTACCAAACCAGTTGTTTGATTGCTATGCACTGCAGGTTTTTTACTGATAAAAGATCTATAAATGTACCACAGGAGTGCCATGGCTTCACCTCGGCCAAGGGCTGAGGGCAGGGCAAGCAGGGCTGCATGGTGGCACACAGACTCGAGCCAGCAGGACCAGAGTGTGACAAATGACAGAGCAACAGCCCACCAGAGAGCAACACTGAATAACTGCTGCAAAGGTGTAGCAGCACTGACAGCTCCTGAGTGGTGTGCCCCTCAGCAGTAGCAGCTGGGGACAGAAAGAATGCAGAGCCCCCAAAGCTGTGGTCACGGAGTACCTCTGGCCCAGTGACACAGATGAATGTACAGCTGTAGCTGCACCATTCCCAGGGTATTTCCCTTCACCAAGGTAATTCAGTACTGCTGCAAAAATCACACTTTTCAGACAGTGCTGTGAAAACAACATTTCTGATACTTCTAGGAGATGGCAACTGGATCAAGGGAGTGCTGCTCTGAGTGATGCAGGGATGTTTGGTGCTCCTGAAACAACCCTGTTACAGAGGCAATTGCAGGGGCTAGGGATTCAGCTGCTGCCTTGGATGAGAACAGGTCCCGTGGTTCAAACGGGCACATTGGAGTCAGAGTGAATATCTGAGTGAGGATCTGCCTTTATCTACTCACAAAATTAAACATTAAATTTTAATTGAACTAACTGATGATCGTGCAGTTCAGGCCATCAGGCCTAAAGAAAACTAGCTGCTTTATTCCACAGCAGAGATTGCACGAGCCATTGCTCAGTACCTCCAGCCAGTACTGGGTTTTATTGTGCCCAGTTAGTCTGCCTGCACAGCCTCAGCCTTTGAAAGATTCACAAATCAGAATAAAGATGCGGCACAAAAATTTCCTTTTCCAGTGATCTGTCATTTGTATTTCTGCAACTTCTCGCTCCAAGCTTAACAGGACCCTCAGCAGTCCCTGTGCTCCACGAGCTGAAGTCCCAGCCTCACATCTCCAAGCAGCAATGCTCTAAACTATCCTGCTAGTCTCAGTCATCTTCTATGACCCAGATTTCTTCCAGCATGAAGAGAAGATCCTAACCAGCAGTGGCTGATAGACAACTAGCTTCTCTTTCTTGAAAGGATAGAGAGTACAGAGGGAAAAAAAATCATGCAGCTCAGTGAAGAACTGCTCCCATACCAACTCTGCCTGCTGGGCAGCTTCCTCACCCTCCCGGGGCTGCCAGCTGCAGCCAGCAAACTCTCTTTGTTTCAAGGGACAGTGATTTTACTTGGCTACTAGCTTCACTTTTTCTTTTTCCTCCAGACATTCAGGTCAAAATTTATCAGAATTGAATATCCTTCATCAAATATGCTACTGAATAACATTTTAAATTGTTCATAAAATACTCTGACAGCCAGTATTTACTGACCAACAGCTAAATCACCTGCATACTTTTTAGGGTGCAATTTAAAACACAGTAATCTATTCACACAAAATGTTGATAGGAAGCATCACGTAAGGGTCAGATTCTACCAGCATTATTCATGCAAAAATCATTTGAAAAGTAAATCATTCAGTGATGCATATCATTATCTTCCAGAAAACTGCCTGTTAAAATGTATCATTTATTTTTATTATTTCCCTGGTGGTGTTTAAGAAAAGGCTGGATATGGTACTTAATTCCATGGTCCAGCTGACAAGTTGGTGTTACGTCATAGGTTGGACTCGATGATCTCAAAGGTCTTGTCCAACCAAGTTAATTCTGGGATTCTGTGAATAGCAGAAATTACACTATTTCAATTAATCAAAATGTCCAATATTTGATGTGTGACCTGAAATCCATCTTGTTTTCAGCTAGAAGGAGGAAAATTGGGACTGTGACCAAGTCCTACCCAGGAATTCCACTTTTTACTCATTTAACTGCATGAGTGGTTGGAAGTACCCTCCATGTTTGTGCCTCTCGTAACATCCCATGCAAAGTGGAGATGGTGGCATATTGCAATTAGAAATTAATTTAAAATTATGAAGTTCTCAGACAAGGGATCTGAAAGTGCCATAAAAAATATGCTCACATCCGTCTGATTGCATAAACAGGAACAGGCTGCAAAGAGAGAAACTCCTTGAACCAGAGCTCCCCAGAATGCCATGCACACGCTTACAAAAGCCTCTCACTATCTCAAAATCTGGATTGCAAAACCTGGGCTCTGTCCCTTCAGGGGAAGCTGAGCAGCTGAGCAGGTCAAGAAGGCGCCCTTACTTCATGTAACGTCAGAAGCAATGATGAACAGACTTCAGAAGAGAGCAGAGTCCACACAGCTCCTCTGGAATTCAATAAAAACGTTAAGTGAAAGTGATTTCCTTGATGCCCTCTCCTTCTTTATTTTTCTTTTGAAATCAGATCAGTAATTTTAGTACCCAGCGCTGGGCCTTTCACTGCATTTTAAATGTGCTCTTTTTTTTCCTCTTTCTCCATTTGCTATTTTCATTATAACAAACAGGAGATACGAGTTCCACCTTTAACGAACTGCCTGATAACCACAAGCAAAGAGAGGTGAAAACAGTCCATCTAATTTTGTTTTAAATCCTGTGCCGATCATCCTTTTCTCAAAGACTGTATGCTGAATGTTTCAGGAAATCAAAATAAAGGCTCAGAACGGAAGGACTCCACTCTGCTCACAGGGATTGTGCTGTCTCACATTCCAGCAAAAATCTAAAGCTCATGCTCCTCAGGATTTGAACAAGACCGATTTCAGTAGCTCTTTAAATAATTCAAGGCAAAAAGAACATAAATAGTCTGTGCTTTCATCTTTTGCCTGTGGCAAGCAATTTTCATTAGCATTTCAAGCTTCCTTTTTTATTATCATTTTTTATTTTAAAAGTATTAAATGAGTGGTCTGGGAAAGAAAAGAAGAATCAAAGATACTAGATAAGGATACCAGGACAAGAATTTATTCAGGGAAAGAAAAGAAGAATCAAAGATACTAGATAAGGATACCAGGACAAGAATTTATTCAGGAAAAGAATTGTATGGACCTTTCAATGTATAGGGACCCACGGAAACCCTCAGGCCAAAGTTAAGAGAACATCCAATTTCATGCTCCAAATAATTTTACACTCTCTATATAGGCACAGCTATGCACAAGCTGGGAAATTCCACAGACCTGTAAACATTTCTTATGTCTAATAATAAGAAATGTGTATGTAGCAGCATTACACATGACAATAACAACTCCCACTTGGAGGTGGGAGGTCAGAAACCCAATTTGATTTTGTACCACAAGTATCAATTTGTATACACATCCCCATAGATGGAGCAGTTTGAAAGTAGTGTCTGTACTGTCTGCTGTGATGACAGATGGAAAAGCTGAAGCAGAAAGACACAAGGATGTGCAAATGTGGGTAGGGCTTTTTTAAGTCTATACTTTTACAGTATTTGGTTGAAATACTGGTGAATGTATGGCCAAATGACCTGGTAGAATTTACTGCTCTTTCATTTTTAATATGGAAATATAGAAGGGTTTTTTCAGTTGTGTAGACTTAGGCACTTGAAGATATTCAGCACCTATTACTTCGCATTTCACATGTATGACCCACAAAACTGATCATACAAACAAACTAAAAAAGACAAAACCTTCTGGTAGGCATTCAAGGAAGCACAGAAATTTGTTATGTGTCATTTACTTCAGTAGGAATTAAGTATGGCTTGAAAAAAGATCATAGTTTGAAGAAAGACCATGTGAATCAAGACTTCTAAAGAGTCTGGCGTGTAACAGACCTCTTAATAACCCCCCAGCAACACACACAAGCAGGAAGTGGGCACTGACAGTGCTTAATTCAGCACTCAGCTCTGTTGGCTCAGGAAGGCACGTGAGCCTTCTCTGTACCTCCATTTGGTGCATGGAGACCAATTCAAGTGTGGGATCACCTGGATTTCCATGGGATGCTCTGCACCAGCATGTAAACTGGTAGGAGTACTTGGATAAACTGAACTATGATCAAAGCCCTGCACAGTCTAAAGCACCCACACCTAAACTCTTTAAAATTTTTTTCAGTTTCCATAATACTTGATGCTGAAACTGAAACTTTCAAGGTAGTTTAATTCATATTAAAATTATGAAAGATCATTTTTAACAGTGCCTAAGATTAGCAAGGCAACTGATAAAGACAGAGTGCAGCATTTCAGTCAGGATTATCAAGAATACATTAATGAACAGAAACTTTGAAAAAAATCTATAAAAATGTAAAACTCTAGCTTCTGGATTTCCATTTTGCCACATAGGACACTTTTGTAGGAAATTCCATGGTCAAGGATGCATGATAGATGCTCTGCTCATCTGCAGCAAACCCAATAAATTCTGCATTGTTAACACAATGTGATCTTTCTTTCCTTTTGGATATGAAATATGTTCTTTATATACATTTACATAACCAAGACCCAAAGAAACTAAGGCCAGACGAACATCATCTGCAGCGACAACAGCACAAAGCAGTCTGAAATAGCGCAATGAAAGATATGACAGACTGTTTTTAAGGTTGACTGGGTCAAAAGAAAGCTTTACAAAGACTTTTAAACTTTCAAGAAATTCAGGAACACAATGATCAAGGAATGGAACTCTGTACCAAGGATATAATGTGTTTCTGTTAGGGTATGAACAGCCATTCCTCCAAGGCCACAGCAGATGGTGTAAAAGAAAATTGAATTGAAAGTGATCAATTAATTTTTGGCACACGTATGGGGCAGACAGCCACCCCAAAGGGACAGGATTCTCTGATGAATGGAAATGGAACTTACCAAAAGAACTCTCCAATGAAAGCAAGAAATGGCACTGAGGTCCACAACATCTCCTACACTGAGCTGAGATCCCCCCTGCTCAATCCCACATCATGAGTGACTGGGAACTGGCAGAAGCAGCGGACCTGGCTCTGCAGAGATGAGTGGCTGATAGCTCAGTGGGATCCCACAGCACTTGGTATCACGAGGAACTTCTCACATGAGAACCACTGAAATCTATTTGACCATGGCTTTGGTCTACATTACATGAGGAATAGGAGCCTCTTGCCAGAACATTGGCCCTCCAGCCAGGAGTGCAAGTGATTTTACTTGTGCAAAGGTGCACAGTGCTAAAACAGCTTAACGGCCAAGCTTGTTTTGTCTTTCAGTTTTAAGTTACTGGCAGCTGCTAATGAAAGTCATCTTTGACCTCATCAAAGTTAATGAGCTTTGGCACTACACTCCTGAATGCGGCTGTAAAAGTCCTGTTTCCGCCAGTAGTTGTGTTACTGCTTGTTCAGGGGCCTCTCTGCCGGGCTTTGCTGTACCGTGGAATCGCGTCCTTTTTGGCTATGAGTCATCGCAGCCAGTCAGCCACATGGTCTAACTCCCTTTTCACTTTAAATCACCTTCAGGTTAGATTTGAGTGGTTTAACCACGGGAGGGTTTTCATTGTCTTGCTTCTACCTTCAGACCTTAGGAGACAAAGCTGAGAGTCAACGTTGGTGTTTACCCATTAGTCAGCTCGAAGTTGTGCTTTGGCAAAGGTATAGAGACATCACACAAAGCAGATAAAACTCACTGCAACCCACCACCTCAGCAGGAAGGGGCAGAGGAACTATTTTAACACTTAAAAGTAGATAAAACCCTTGGTACACGTGTTTGGTCTGTAGTAGTAACTTTGACAAAGTGTCTGTCTCTGCTCCTTCCCAGGCTCTGGTTAATGCCGACACTGACAACAGGTTATGAAGCACGGCTCACACGTGAATGGGCTCAGAGAGGGGGTTGGGGCAGGAGCTGCAGGGCTCCACTGCCTTCTGCATACCCACCCAACAACGCTACTCTCTGTTGTGCAGCTTAAAATTGCAAAAGCCATATGTGATTGGCTACTTCCTGCCCTTTTTTTGCCTCCTGCCTTCCCCACCAGCCAATGTTTAGGAGCTCCTGATTCGATGCTCCTTCAGCAGCTGACCTTCAAGCTGCAATGGTCCCACGTTCAGGGGGCTGGTCCCTACCTGCCTGGCTCCTCATTATCTTATCACTGTGCATCTGCTTATGACACACTCCAGGAAACTGGCCCACAACTCCGATGATGCCTCCACAGCACAAATACTCCCATCCAAAAGATGTGTTCAGTCTAACTCAGTAGTTAGTAGACTGACATGTTCTTGCACCAGAGTTTCAATAGGAACTTACAGCTGCTTCACACTTGCCATCTAAATTGCCATTTAGGAAGCCTCGACAGTTTGCTATCTCTCTGCCAACTTGATCAGAAATTCTGAACTTCAGAGGTGATAGGATCACAAGGATTAGTTCAGTCATCTACAGAGACAGCAGTTCAGATTTGCTTGCCCAGCAAGCCTGCGATGCATAACCATGTCACTATGTTTATCTTCCTGCTCTTGACCAGTTCTCACTGGGAAAATACAGTTTGACTTCAGGTAAACTGAGA
This sequence comes from Nicator chloris, assembly GCA_013400495.1. Classification (NCBI taxonomy): domain Eukaryota; kingdom Metazoa; phylum Chordata; class Aves; order Passeriformes; family Pycnonotidae; genus Nicator; species Nicator chloris. Next base: position 146,731 of record WAAE01002672.1, on the reverse strand, counting down.
AGCTTATTTAAAATTTGTATTTCTTTTCAAATAACATACTGATTTCAGAAGAATTCCCAAAATAGACCCAGTCAGACTCATTTAATAATTTATTGCTAAAGTTAAATTGAAGACATTAGAGTAAGAAAAGGAGGATGTCTACTTCCCTAGTCAATAACTTCATCTGAAACATATCTGCATTTCAAAAAAAAAACACAGTTGAATTTTTCAATAATTGTAAGCTGCATATTCAACATCTTTGGTACAAGGGTAAGAACAGACACAGGAACTGGCAGCAAATAATGATTACAGATGTACAAGAAGTGTTGCATTAGCTACCAGTTATGTGAATTTACTCCTGTTCACCTGCAAACCTAACATGGCAGAGAAGTAGCCAGAGCTGTGTTTGCTCTTCCTCTGCCACCACCAGGAAGAGTTGCATGAGCAGAGAGTTAAGCTCACAAGGCACACTTTCACTCTGCACAGTATAAGGCAAACTTTTTAAAGTCTTAGTTGTTGTTTTTTAACAGTGTTTGGAGCTAATGGACTTATTTCAATTTCCTGGTAAATGGCTGCCTGCAAGAACTAAATGGTGTGACAGGATGTGGGTGCCTGAATTTTATCTCCATTTAGCAGAGCACTGGTCTGTACTTCGCAAAGCAGCTCAGCTTGCATTGGCAGCAAGCACCTTCCCATTCCCAGGCAAGGCTGCCTGTCAAGCCACAAATGAGTAAACTTCCTCCCTGGGGTCAGAGGAATGGTGGCGATGTACAGAAGCATTAACACTTCAGCCTGCATTGTTTGAAGACACAGAATTTTGCAAAAGGAAGCAGAAATTGTAGCTGCCCTAATGACTCATTTTTTTCATTTTTAGCATGCTTTTTTAGCTACAAAGCACTACACAGGCAACCACCACAATGACACAAACCTCATGGTACACTATGAGACACCAAATATCTAAGAAAAAAGACTGTAATTTACCTTCTGTGAGCATTGCACAGAATATCCAGAGGCTGTCCTGGGCTATGATGATCTGAGTTGCCCAGTACAAACATCCAAAGTACTTTTTGCTTTTATCCTTCTGCTATTACTATTTTAAATATTTTATAACTACTGAAGCTTCATTTATCTATCTAAAGTCCAAAGAGCAACCACTAAAATGATGATCCCCTGCCTACCTCTGCCACAGCAGCTGATGCTCAGGCAGCTGCTATGTTGTTGTTGGGGTTTTTTTGTTTGCCTTTTTTTTTTTTTAATTGGAATTTCATATTCATAAGTCCTTCAAGAAATGTTGGGTGAATTCCACAACATTCAGCTCTGAAACTTACTTCCTAAAGACCACATCCACAAGCTTTTTTTTTTCATAAGCTTATTCATAAGCTTTTCTTTCCTAAAAGAAAATCTTGCATTAATTAAAAAAAAAAAAAAAAAGGCAACAGGTCCCATTTCTGCTCTTCCCCAGTGCTCCCAGAAGCAAACACCTTGTGCTGTTAGACTGTTGGGCCCCCTCCCCACACCACTAACAGACTGCAGCCAACCCTGCTTTCTACTGTTGCCTTTTACTTCCCAGCACTGAGCAGGAATCTCTCTGGGGCTGACTCCGTGAAAACTCTGTAAAAATGCACTTCAGTCTTCTGTTTTATTGCTTCTAGTACTTTTTTAACAATCTAGCAGACCCATCAAGTTATTCACAGCTTTTCTCATACATTGGAATAATTTGTTAATTAATTACGGTTTATGCGATTTCCTGAATTAATTTCTTCCTTTTGGTAATAATGACTTTGAATTTTGTCTACAGTAGTAGATATTACCTTTAGTTAGTATCACTTTAGATGGATTTTCATCTTCAGAAAACCACTAGTACCTACACAAACACTCATAACCCAGCTTTTTTTTTTTTTTTTTTTCTCTGGCTTTACTGCTCCCTCTTCCATTCAGGCTGAGGCACACACTTGCCCAGTGTGTTGTCATAATTTCCTTACAGGTTCTAGGATTTCAGTTTATATTTATATACTTTCTTTCCATACATTCTAAAATGCTTTTTCCTAGAGCTAACTTTTAAACTCTTGTCCCAGAGAAGACTAGAGCTCAGCAGAAATAGCACTGGGGATTTCAAAGGAGATGTAACTTTCACAGTTCAAATTACACCCAGAAGATAGCATATATACTTGCAATACCTTGCATTTATGTAACATACTTACATCTCTCACTGTCTAATACTAAGTGTGCATATATTTTTACAAGACTAACTCCAAATACTACTTACAATACAGCAGCTCTTCATGGTGTATCTCTGCCACTGCCTTAAACTGTGCAAGGAGTCCTTTGGTCACATATGCTGGGAGCTTGATACAAGCAGTGAATTAACTGTGTTTGTCTGCCCAATTGCCAGTCTAACTTAATGGTATTTGCAGTGAGATTCTACAAATGTGTGCCTTGTCCTCACAAAGAAGAATGCAACCTCAATTAGTGTGCACTCCCAAGCACTGGGAATGGAGGATTTTTCAGAGCATTAAATCACTGCATCTGCATCAACTAAAATATGCCATTAAACCAAGCCATGGGGTTTTTTAGGTAAAAAATAGTGACTTAGTACAGCAAGAGAAAATCAATCACTGGAAAAATTGCACACTGCCTAACAGTATGATGAGAGCCATCCAAATGGCCTCAAGTTCCATCCTTCATGCATCAGTAGAAAAGGATGAATATTAGTATACCAACAAACCTGAAAATGCTTCCAAGATTGCAGGTCCAGATCAAGCACCTGGCACCAAAGGGGAAGCACCTCCATCTGCCACACTGGCTCTACATGAAGGAAGCCTAAATCTGCAGGAGAAATGGGAGCAGCAACGTGTGTCAGGGTGACTTCCTGGACAGCCAGAGGGCTGACAGCCAGGCAAGGATGTTTACACCTGGGTGTGTCACACCATATTTCTCTCCTCCTTTATAATTTTTATGCATTTTCTATTGCATAGTTTGCATTATTAAGCTTTTGAAAAAGATCCCTATTAATACAGTTTCTCTAATTTAAATTTAAAAAAAAAACCCCAACAAACAGAAATGTCTGTGTAACAAAATTACAATTATTAGAAAACAGCAAAAATCAGTGGATTTCAATAATGCTGCCCTGACAGATCACAAACGCCAGTGGAAAGAAAAACAGAAAATTCGTTCTGTTTAATTAATAATCTGCTGACAGCACCAAGGTAGTGCAATTAGGTGTGTCCTTGAAATGCCTCTGGCCTTTGTAAGCAGGAAAGTGGTCAGAATTTGTTTTGCAGAAGATGAACAATCCCTGCATCTCCAGAGAATCCTTTGAATCTCCCAGATCTGGAAAATCTGCCTGCTGTGATGTTTAAACCTCATTTTTGTTTCTGTAGCACGCAGACAAGTCCTATCTGAATTGAGAAACTACAGAATCTTTTTGACTTCCTCTGTTTTCCTCATAGCAAGGCTTCACCTATAAAGAAGGCACAAGCTGGGACGGTGCTTGCCAACTTGATCCTTACATTAATAAATCCATCAAGAACAATATTAAAAAGGCTCACCAGTGAGATTGCAAGCACTGGACACTGAAAAGAGATTAAATCTTATTATTTTTAGCAAAGAATTATCAAAGAGCTGAAATCCAGAAAGAATTCTGGATATTAGAACAACAGCAGGAATATGACAAGCAAGTGTACCACAAAGATAATGAGTAGAGAGACCAAGCTAGGATGTATTTGGAATCAAACTGGTTTCTCCTCCAGCAACTGCATTGTGAAGCATCTAGATGGAATCTGTGGTCAAGAAACACCTAACATTTCAAAACCTCAGCATCTCACACTGTCAGCCATTCCCAGGATTATTATGAGTGAAATCTCCTGTCTCTGTATGACAAGAAGTCGTAGGGATTTGGGGTTGAGCTTATTTTTGAGCTAAAAGCTTTGAAGCACTTTTTGTTCTGAAATGTGGCACCACAATGAATTTTGTGACAGATCATTTCCCTAATGATCACATTTACTGTAGTGAGACTTTTCATCTTCCTCTATGACTGCACCAACACTGCAACCACACACACTCCACAACACCTTCCATCTCCAGTGAAAAGGCTCTAATAGTCCCATAGATTGAAAGAGGACTCAAAGAAACGTGCCACTCTTACTGAAGTCCTGGGTCAGGACTCTGCATCATCAGCACAGCTGATCTGTTTTGATTTGGGGGTTGGATTTATTTTACAAGAAAGGTAGATGGTAACTTCTATAACAATCTGCCTCACTAAGACCTATCATCATCCTGATCATGTTAATTCTCATTTACATTTGCCTCCTGCAATGCCACAGTAATTCCAGATCAGAAAATAAATGGAGCTGCTAAACATACTGAGCCCTGCTATAAAGTTACTGGGACATTACTGTTATTTCTCTGCTCTTGATTTATTCTTGCTTATGTTCATTAAAAAATGCCACCCTCTGATCTGACCCAACTGTCCAAGCAACCCTTTTATTTCTGCTCAATTTGATACCTCTGACTGGAATTAGGCAGAAATTTTCTGTTGAAGATGACAGCAACCCTCTCCCGGGAAGAAGGATGAATGCCCTCAAGTCCTCCTGCAGCAGTCTTTGCTGAATAGCAGATTAAGTTCTACTGTCCACCCCTACTTGGATGACAAGTACTTTATGCAGAAGGTTAACCCAGGACTTCTACAACAGGCTGAGGTGATGTACAGGCCTCCTACCATGCTGCTGATTGACCAAGGGGGTTCATTAAACTAATGGCTCGTTTCATATGCTAATCAGTGTCATACTCTCACTTTTAGTTGCTCAGTATGGTTTTTTGCTTCAGTTTGCTGCAAAGCATGTGACTTCCTTCATGAAATTACAGTCACAATCAACTTCAATATTTGGATTAAAAAATGCTCCTTTTGTCTTCATTTCTGATCCTTTTTTTTGGCTTCTTACTCAGCAAAGGTCCAGAGTATTTCTTTTTGTTCAGTAGCTTTACAAGGGATCTTTTGGAAGCCAGCTATCTGAATATTTCCATTTAATGGAAAAAATAACTTTTACTTGCTAAAGTGTTCTGAGCTCTGTGGAACAGTAAGATGTTTAGGAAGGTGCAATGAAATCCATTTATGAAGTAGAAATATTTTATATCAGCTCTATGAGGTGACAATTTGCTATGATGAACAGTGTCCCAGGCTCTTTTCTTTTTTGCACTTCCTTTAATAAATAATGTTTACCAGCACTTACTGAAATAAATATGTGATCTGATTTCTACAAATACATACTTTTCCCTCTAATGACACAAATATTTTGTAAAGTCATATTGTCATAAAAATGGTTTATGGGTCTTTTAAGGAAATCACATTTCTTTGTCTCATCTAAAAGATGAAAATGACCATCACTAACATTATGTTTCACTCAAAAGCACTTATATGTTTGTGAAATAATCAAGATTCAGGTATATCCCCGAAAGCAGGAATCTATTCTAAACCCTTCAGAAGAATCATTGTGTTTCTACTTGCATACAGAAATCTACACACTGTAAAAACTGGCAGCCTGTTCATGGTTTTTGAATCCTGAATGGTGTCTATGGAGTGGCCAAGAGATCAAGCCTTGTGTGTGGCCTGATAAAAGACGTTGTTTAAATTCTCTATAAGGAATCCCAAGGAATTTGACCAAATTTAAACTAGTGAATAACTCTTTCTTAATGGCACAGATTTAAATAAGTGAAACACTGAAACCTTATTAACACTGCTTTTAAAGCTATGTTGTCTTAGGCAAAACTCTCACAAACATGGTTTGAAAGCTTCTCCAGGTAAGAATCTTCTGAGGAGACACTATAATCCTTTCTCTGAGCAGAATTCCTCCCCTCACAGCTATAAGAACTGCCTATACTCTTTCTTAGACTGTGTTCTGCCTACACTTCCTGGAAACTGTGCCTAGGCCTGTGTGTCTGCTTTTATCAAAATATCCATCAAAGGTCAGGTAATTTTCCATACTCATCTAGAGATAAAGATGCTACCTATCTTGATGAATCAGTTCAGGAGTGTTAGTGCATTTCCCTCAAAAGGGATCAGATATAACCACTACGAAAATGAAGTGCATTATTTCCATGACTGTTTCCAAGCGTGCTCAGAATTACAATAGTAGCAGATTCCACAGCCTCTTCCACTGTGGCCCTCCAATCAGCTCTTCCCTGGCTTTGGAGTTGGTGGCAGGGGACAAGAGGCTGAGCAGGAAATCAGTCAGGAAGGGCTAACTAGACTTCTGCACTAGTTCTGGCAGCTATAAGAAAGTATGAGCACAGGACACTGAGCACTAGTTTTAAAAAAGAAAAAAGACAAAAAAGAGAAAAGAGCAGAAAAATTATATCACTGAAGAAATGCTGGAGATAAGCCAGGAGGTTTTCAACCACTTTAGACTAATGCCAAAAGATGATTGTGGCTGCACTACTAATTTACTCTTTTCATGAGAAAGGAACTCCCTGATTTACTGGGAAAGAAAACGATGCCATTTGTTTTAGCATCAGGGCTGCAGTTGCTACAAGTTATCAGTAAGTCAGCACATTCATCGTAAGCCATTACAAAGGTCACAATTTCCAAAACAGGTAAGGGATTTAGGAGCCTAAGTGACCCTCAAAATAGTCACAAAAAAAAAAAATTCCAAAAATCAACAACAAAAAAATCTGTCCTCTTCCCCAGCAAAGAATACAAAGACACTTGATGAAATCAGTTTGCGCTGCAGGGATCCTAACATGACCCAAAGAAACCAAAATATTTTCTTTTACTATTGAATTCTTATCTTGGTATTACAGCAGTAACACAAAATTGGCTTAACATCTTAGAAAGACCTGAAATATTCAACAAATCAGTTTTTTTTTTCTTTCTTCACACTTTTCTTGTACATGGGCAAAAATATTAAATATTTCTATATAATATTTTGCACTTACGTTTCTTACCAACATCCACTGTCCAAGTCTTAGAGCTTATTAGAGATATAAAATAAAGCCTACAGCTCAAAACAGATTAAGTGCAGTGGTTTTTCAAAGGGATCTTTCTCCTGCTTCCATTTCAATTCTGTGCTCCATTAAATGGGAATTACTGCCCTTTGTCCAAACTGAAACTTAACGCATTCTGAAAACTGTAGGTCCACATTTCCTGAAGAAACACAGACCTAGTGATGATTGTTAAAAATATTCTCTATATTCATGTCACTTACTTTTAATGTGGCAACTACTTTTAGATGTTTCACTCCTTCCTACAAGAATCAGGAGTGTCTCGTAAAAGAACATTTAAAGTCTTTTGCAAGGGCTTTGCAAATAAATAACATCAAAGAATGCAATGTTCATTTTGACAGTAATAATTGAAAACAATACAAAAATAATGATAACACCAACACGATACAAGTAATTTCGATGGTCATAAAGACAACAGAAACAATTGTCATCCTGAGAAATAAGTAGGAAAGACAGCTACCAATGGGATGTCCTTGGTCAAGTGGTACAGGGATGTGCTAGCTTTGGCACTAAGCTTCTGCAACGAGATGAATATTTAACCAGACATTACTATGCATTTTAATACAAACTTAGCAAACAAATAAATCCACATCAACACACAAAAAACCCCAGAACTTCATCATTCGTTTTCAATTCTATTCCAAACATTGAAAGAGTAGCTCTGAAGTAACTTTATGTACTTCATTTACAACGTTGACAGCAGAAGTTCAACACAGAATTTCAGCCTGGGAAGTCACAGATGCAGTTTTACAGTATATACAATGTACAATGACTTTCTATAATAAAATCATAAACACATAAGCTGTTCCAAAAGTCATTGTCCAGGGAGCAAAGACAATTACTCAAGAGCTGGCAGTTATCCATTTGCATTGCAGTGCAAAGCCCTAGTCCTTTTCCTTTCCTAACACTGCTCCTTTTCACTTCCATCCACAGAGATGTTTCACTCCGTGATCACACTCTGCTCTTTTGGTCCAGCTCAGAACACGGCTCCAGAGCACGTGGTGAAGATACCTTCCACCTTCAGAGCTGATTCTGTGCTTGAGCCATGGAGTTAGGGAGGCAAAGAACCACAAGAACATAGAGATCTCACAGCTAAGCAGTAAAATGCTGGTTTAAGTAACAGGATTAATATTCCAGCTCTCATCACAGAATTCACAGATGTTACAAAATGTACTCACACTAAATTTTACATGCAGCAATCATTAATAATTGGTCTGCATTTAACAGGTTCTTAATTATACCAGTCTGTTGATAGAAGTGGTGACCTTTCAAAACTGCAAATTAATCTGAGACAAGCACCCCACTCCTTAAAGCACCCCTAACTTCAGTTAATTTTTCTGATTATTAGACTGATCTTCTCTTTGGGTCATTTTATCATCACAAGTATGAAAATCTATATGTGTGTTGCACTTAGCTAGAGAAGATGAGCAGCATCTTCAAAAAACTTAAAAAGAACCAAGTATTTCTAGTTGTTTTCTATTTCTAGAAAGTTTTCAGTAGCAATCCTGTAAATATGGCCTGAACTGTACATTGAGCGACACAGATGTAAAACACCAAAAAGATTTTCATCCTCTTCACAGAAAAGAGAATCCAGTACAGGAAAAATCTCTTTCTGAAGTTCTGAAGAACTTCTTTCAGTGAAGATGCTGATTGCATCCACCACCACTGCAAAGGCCTGGTATCAGCCATATGTCAGCTTTATCACTCAATCATTGCAGTGCTCTTCAAAGACTACCTCAGAGATATAAAGCCATTTTTAAAAAGTGTGTAGGGTTACTGTACCTGCTTCCTTCCCCCTATGGTTACTCATTGTCTTGAGGAAAGGCTGTCATAACAGAGCACAGATTTTACAGAAAGATTATATTAATAAACTGTTATTATATACATATTACACAACACAACTCCATTCAAGGCTCTGCTTACAGCTGTATCTTATGATCAACCACTGCATTTGCAAACAGAGCCATTCCAAATGCTTAACATTTCATAACAAAACCTTTTCACTCAAACTTGCAGCCATCTAGAACCCGAAAGTCCTCATGACCCTGAAATCCAACACTGCAAATTAAAAAAAATCAATTCCACAAAACCCAACCAAACAAAAAACAAACCAAAACCCTCCAACCCTCTGTAGTGTTCAGTAGATATTAAAAAAAAATATTCTACACTGTATTACAGATCCAAATCACACTTGAATTAATTGCAGGCAATCAATCTCCAGAGCCTGTATCTACAGAATTCACCATCTGATAATCAGGAAACATGATTTTTTCTTTTCAGTCTAAATAAATCAGTTAGGTCAATTACATGTCAAAATTAATTAATTATTGTTATTAGTATTTATGAGCAGTGAGATACGAAGGTGCTGAATGCAACCTAACATGGTTTTGAAGGAATCTCTCTTCCACATCCAGATGCTGTTCATGTTAGCTCATCTCCTGCAGGTAGAGGAACAGCTACAAGAATTGAGAATCAGGAGGGTGGGATTACATGCTCTCCCACACAAGAGAGTGAATGTGTGTGTGTGTGTTTGTAACACATCATCTACACATTCTGTTGTTTGTTTACTGCATTTCACTCACTGGTGGGAGAATGCAATATGTCAATGAAAGGATTAAACAGCTGGAGAAAATAATCATTGCAAATAAATATAGTGCCTTTGTATGTGACCTGATTTTTTACTGTTTCCACATAGCAAGAGAGGAGCTTTCTACACCTGAAGTTTTTACCCACAGTAGTTTTATCATTAAGTGTTATCTTCCAGGAATGCTTGCCCCAGCTGTTGACATGTAGAAAAGATATAAGAGCACATTGTGATGATATGTGTGATGATATATGGACCTGTGTAGTATTGTTTATATTGAATCCTGGGAATAACTTACTGCAAGCTGCTTTAAATGAGGTGTTGTATGTCCCTTTCTCACAAAGGGAAATAAATAGCACAGGTTCTCTGGCTGGCCACGTTTGCTGTTATCACTTTTTCCATTATTAGTCTTTCCTCTCACCTCTGTAGCATTCCCTTTTAAGAAATATCCATGCTGTCCACAATCAGATCAGAAATCCTTTGAGGACAAGATCATACTTCATCCTACATTTGTCCAGCACCGAGTCCAGTAAGAATGCTTGACTACAACTATGGAAAATAGCTCTCCTATAAACACAGAAACAAGACAGTCATAACCACACAGAGGAGCAGCTCCTTCCTGACTTCTCAAGTGGCTCTTTCTTTCCTTTCCAAGTATTCAGTATTCACAACTTCAGAAAAACTTTCAAAAAATATTAACTTGCAGCTGCACACTACAAATTTTCACCTTTTTCAGTGACCAACACATGAAGGTCCTCTGAAAATCTGATCATTTTCTTCTATGTAAAAACAGTTCCCAAGTGTTTTGGAGCTTACAGTCAAAGCCAGGGATATCTCTTCCAATGAGCTTTCTCAGGGCAGCTAACAGGAAATCAGATCTCGGAGTCTGAAGACTCCCAGTAGGTTAAAAAAAAAAAAACACCAAAAAACCCAAAAAACAAACAAACAAACAAACAAAACCACAAAAACCAGCCAAACAAAAAAAACCCCAACACCCCAGACAGATAAAATGAATTCTGTAAGACACTTGAAAGCCTTTTCAGACAAAACACTGACGTCACCACTGAGCTGAGACTGAGGTGAGCAGCAATTCTATTCTGAAGAAAAACAGAGAGCATCAGCTGCAGTGAGAGCAGCTGAAAAGGCACTTCTGACATGCATTTTGTTATGAAAATGTCTTCCTTGCTTGGTGAGAGTGTGGTTTTTAGAAGCCATGGTTTGCAAGCAGTCCTTCCCTTGCCATTTAAGGCACCCTCCTGCAATGACGACACAGTTGATGACATCCACATTGTAAATCGTTTTCTTCCCAATATTAACACAAAAACTTTAACCAGCTACTGCACTAAACATTTGTCTATTTATTCAGGGCAGTGCAAAACTGCATTTTAGTAGGCCATTGAGCCCAGCACTAATTACAGTAGGAAGACAAATGCAGCTGATGCTTTTTTATTACCTTTTGGAATAACTGATCCACATATCGTGGCATTTTTCTCCTGAACTGTTCTGATTTCTAATTAATTTAATGCATCTTGTGTTGATTCAAATAGCATTTGTAGGTGAGTTCCATACCTGTATGCCTCTATAAATAATATCTTACTACATATTAAAACTTAACTATTTTATCACTTCAAAATCCTCGTGGCCAAACCGACCAGTCTGCGGAAAAGTAAAAAATGGTGAATTTGGCAGGGCAAACAACACAAGATTTTATGAAAGTTTCATGTCCAAGTATTATAAAGCCTTGATCTGTTACTGTCAAGGTTAAATAACTCTTTATAGATGTCACATTCATTTCCTTTAGCTGCCTCCCTTGTATTTAGCACCATCCCACTGTAAACCTTCTAAACTGTAGTGAGGAAGCTGACACTGAGTTAGGCTGTTATTATTCATACATTTTTTCTAAGAGCAAGAGTATTGGAAAACATTTATTTCTCTCAGAAACATTTATTTCTAAGTCATTTCAGTAGCAGACAAAGACAGCAAAATCAGAAATGCTACTAATGTCTAGTAAAGCGTATTTCTTTCTGCTCTTCCACATCTTTCCCTCAAACCTCAACCACATTTCTTACCTCAGACTAACAAACCAGACTGCAGGTGTGTGGAGGATGCAGAAAGATCTTTCACTTCTGTTGAGGCAGCACAGTTGAGCACAGAAGCATTAATGAAGCTGCAAATGAAGCCAAGCTTTTTTCTGTACTTGTTAGGCAGTCTGAGGTATCCCAACTATTACCCTTCCACTCACACACACTGCACAGTCATGCACATTCCCAGACTGTATTTTGGGAGGAGGGACCTTGTGCACTGCATACAAGAGACCTAGGGCAGTAATCTCTTACTGCCATCACGGACCAAGTAAAATAAATTCCACATAATTTTAAAAATATTCATTTCATCATTTAAAGGCTTCCAAAAAAGTGAGATATGAATTAAGAGATTCTCCAGATACTCTATCCAAAACTCATTAAAACTGGAAGATTTCTCTAAGGTGTATACACACGTGATTTTCCATTCATTTTAGACATCAAAGGTCTACCTTAAGAGGCTAATCAAACTGCTGCAGTAGCAGCACTGGTCATCTTTCCTTGGATCATGTGAGTGTACGATTTTACATTATATGCTGACAAAGTCAGCTTGGCCTGCACTTCTCTAGAACAGTTGTTTAGGTTTATAACTGCTACCACTGAGACTCCTAAAACACCTAATTTACTAGACAGGCTTGCTATTGTATTTACCCTAAAGTGTGGAGGATTCTTTACAACATGAAACCTTTTGCAGCTGTGATCTGTTTAGCACACCCCAGCTCATCCACAGACACAGGAAGTAAAAGGCTGGTGGTCCTGTTCTGGTGTCTCAAGAATTCACTGACCAGCTACGGATATTTCACCCATATTTCACCCAATAATGGGTAAAATAGAGACTAAAGTTAATGTGATCTTGTTTTACAGAATTTCAGATTTGCTGAGGTTAAGCACAGTATGGGTTGTTCTTAGCACAAAAGTATCAGCTCCCCATTGACAAAACCTGTGCTTTAGGACTGAAAAAAGGTAGAAATTTATGCACAAGTCATTTGCTCCCTACGTTTGCTTTCTTTGCTCAGATACACCACCCAAAATACTCTAATGCACAGCCACTTTCGTCACATTAATTGGTGGTAGTTGACATGTTGCAAGACACAGGCATACCTGTAAATATTTAAGGAATTAGGACTCTACATTTTTCCAAAAGGTAAATGTTACTATCTTCAACTTGACAAATATGAAACCGAGGTCTGGAGAAATGAAAGCACCACTTCACACCAGGAGTTTCTGAGACAGCCTAGACTGCAGCTGACTTCTGTCTCTTAGATCTTATTCCAGAAGCCTGACTCTGCTTTGCCATTTATCTTACCCTATTTTTCCCCTACATAAATCTTACCTTACAAGCCTCCAGAAACAGTTCAGGGCTTAATACTATCTTAAATATTCAATTTGCAGTTTTGGAGTGTATATGATTACCTGGAAAAGCAAGACTAGCCCTATATTTTTGTAACATCTCACCTGAGGTTCTGTATTATATATTTCTCTGAGTGTAAAAATCTTTTAACTCATATAGGACATGTGCTTCAGTTAACGAGCTACTATTTCCTTATATATTTTACAAAGAGCTTCATTGTATGGCTTCATTTTTCTATTAGACAGCTATTTTGATTATTTCTCTTACTGTCAGGGAAAGAATCTATTTCAAAAGGCAATTAAAAATATTCCTCCACGGAGTCCACACTTTTGAAACAACAAAAAAGTCATTCATGCCCTACAAAAGGTACCTCTAGAGCTCTTTGCAAGGCAGTGGGATTATGAATGAAGAACAGACAAATTGTAAGAGAAGTCTTTGAAACTAAAGAATAGAAACCTAAGCAAGCAAGCCAGCCGAGAAGGCACTGACACAGAGGGAATAACTGCAAGAACAGTACTGCAAAGTAGTGGTATAAAAGAAAAGAAGTGGATCCTGTTAGCTATACAACACTATGGATAATATAAGCTAGCACTGAAGTGCTCACAGCTAGTTTCTAAAATCCTGGCATTGAAGGCCCCAAACTGCTTTACTTGAAAGGGAAAAAAAGCCTGGAAATAGATAAAATGCTGAAACAGTTACTGAAATACCCTTGAAAAAGACCTGTTTGCAAGTGCAAGTGCATGGATAGCCTGGACATACATCAGGACACGCAGGCTAAAAGAACAGTCAAGCTGCAGGGAAATAAACAACTTTTGTAACTGTATCTGTTATTTTAATCTTGATATTTATAGGAGGAATTCAGAGTTTTGCCACCCTTTAAAACTTCTCACCATCTTCTTTTTTGCACAGAAGTGCTTCAGGGCCTAAACGGAGCTTTGAAGAGAGTCAACTACTTCCTCCAAAATATGCTGGATGCACTTCATAAGTTTGTCTGAAAGAAAAATCTGCTTGATTTCTGGTTATATACGATTTAAGATAAATCAGTGTGAACGATGGGTATCTCAGGATGATGCAGAAAGCAGCAGAGCTCGGGGACACTGCTGTCTCACAGGCAGAGCTGGCAGTCGCTGCCAGCAGCCAGCTCGGTGAGCCCATCTGCACTGAGCAGGCACAAACACCTGGCCCTGCCCTGCCTAAGCCACTGCACTCCTGTAACACAGTGCTCTGCTGGGGCTCAGAGGAACTCACAGCCACAGAGCTGAACTCTTGCTAGCAAGCCTTGCCCAGCACTTCACACCTTCCTGCAGACTTCTCATTCCTCTGCTGTCTCGGGTTCCATCTCTGCAGCCACCCCCGCGCTGTACTCTCCGCACTTTGGTTCTCGTCCTGCGACTGGCAGCAGAGGCGGGACAGCCTCCCAGAGAAGGGGGGTGACTCAGGGTAAGTGTGCCCTGCACAGGGGGATGCAGAGACACTTCACAGACACTTGAGCTAACCACACCAGGTACTTGACTGAGTACAAAAAGTCAAGCCATGGCAGCAGACTTCAATGTGGGAGAATCTCTGCAGCCTTCCTGGTGGACCAGATTTATGCTTATGAATATTAACTCTTAAAGTAAAAGGAGAATGCAAACAGAGAACAAACATTTCCATGGCTTGCTGTTCTTTCCCAGCTCCCTGCAGGATACAGATACCACAAGGCAGCTGCACAGCAAAGGAAAACAGAATATATACAATGTATTCCCATCTTCAGTGTGGAGACTGCTGCTTGTTTAATGCATACACGTGCTACCCATCTAGCAGATAGTTCTGAAGATATGTCATGGGAGTCAGAAAAGGAGAGCTTGATTCCTGACACATTTTGAAAAGTCACTTCATCCTGTTTCCTCTCCCCATTTCTTCTGCCTTATTTCATTATATATCCAGTGTTTTTAACATGTTTGCTGTTCATTTGTCCTTCACAGTCTTAATATATAAATATAAATTCACCAAATTAAAACCACAGGAAGTGGTTCCAAATACCAAGCCACAAAGAGCTGGACCTTCTTTAGAACTGGTCTCTGCATGGTAGTGTTTTTGGCTTTAGGTCTACACTACTAAAATATTCTTAGTATATCAATATACTGATATGAGTGAATAAAAATGACTGGCACATGTCTTCTCCCTACTATGTAAGAAAGACCCATTAGTCCAGAACCAATGTCTCTTGTGCTGTCTGCATCAGCAGATATACCTATAGCACATCAACAACGCAGCCATCTGCTTGTTATGTTTGAACAGCTCTAGGCGAATGAATTAAAAAAAAAAAAAATTACATATTTAGTCCAAATCTGTATCTAATTTCAGACCAGAATCCAAGCTGTTCAGCCAAAGTGCTGCTGAGCTCCAACCAACTTGTGTCCTGCTCGTAGCTTAGGTATGACACCATAACGAAACTAAACTGCTTCCAGTTCAGCAGTTGCTTGTGTCTGGCCAGCCCAGGCAGCGAGCAGAGCTGCCAGCCACCTGTGTGCACACCAACTCCCACCTCAGTTCACTGGGAATAAAGCACTGGGGTGGTGCACAACATGTAAAGCAGGCAATTTGCTGTAAATTATTAAGAGGTCCCTGAGTGCAGGAGTCTGGGATATGCATTTCAGAAACCCTCAAATGCACCACTACAACAAAAAAGAACAGTCTTAAAAAGAACCTGCAGTGGGGCATCTGTAAGAGGACAACATCAGTGGTGATGCTCTTCACTTTCTTCTACCCTAATATATGTTCTCCTGCCAGAGAAATTCCCCTTGTACTTTATCCTACACATAAAATGAAGCAATATTACTAAGTTCCACTGCTTAAAAAATTAGGTTGGCCAGACTCTTTCCAAGGGTATAGACTGACCTGCGAAAAAGATTTTCATGGAAAATCGCAACCATAGGATAAGCTATCTGAAAAGAAAATGTAACACTTCCAACTGGAAACTTGCACAGCTGTTGGGCATGGAGACTGCATGACCAGAATTTCATGTGTGTGCTGCTTTTGGCTGGGGCAGAGTTACTTTTCTTCATTATCTATCATGGGGCAATATGGATTTGTGATGAAATATGGGGTTAATTATCCAGAGATGTTTTCATTATTGCTGAACAGTGCTTACACAGTGAAGGCTTTTCCTGCTTCTCATACCACCGCACGGAGGGAGGAGATTGTGGGTGCACAACAAGCTGGGAGAGGACACAGTTGGGACAGGTGACCCAACTGCCCAAAGAGATGTTCCATATGGCATCACACTCAATATAGGGAGCTGAAGGAAGGAGGAAGTGGGGACATGCAGAGTGATGGCATTTTTGTTCCCAAGTAACCATTACATGTGATGGAGCCCTGCTTTCCTGGGGATGGCTGAACACCTGCCTGCCCAGGGGAAGCAGTGAATTAATTCCTTGTTTTTCTTTACCTATTAAACTGTCTTTATCTCAATCCATGAGGTTTTTCTCACTTTTACCCTTCCAATTCTCTCCCCAGTCCCACTGGGAGGCAGTGAGCACACAGCTGTGTGGGGCTGAATTACCAGCTGGGGTTAAACCACAGCAGCCCTCTTTGCTGCCCAATGTAGGGCTCAAAGGGGTTGAGATAACAGTAGCTTTGATTGGAATGTGTTAGATGGAATTTACAGCCTTTATTGCTGTTTGGCTGCTTTGGGCAGACTCCTGTGCTTGCCCTGGGCTTGATGCCTTACAGTACATTACTGTTGTGCCCCTCTGTGGCTGCTTTTTGCTTTCCCTGCTGTTGTGCTGCTGATCCCCTCACTCTGCTGTGCCTGGGGACATTTTGAGGACAGCAGTGGTGATGCACAGGGACTGGCAGATGGCCAGGGCATCGCTGCTGCTCCTGTGCTGCTGTACTGGACACGCTGGAACTCCAGTGTGAGCTCAAGTCAAAGGGACAGTGACCCGTGGCTGAGTCCACGGTGGGACAGGTACATCTGGAAGTGTTTCTGGCCATGGAAAAGTCCACAGCACAGCAGGTACACGCGGCAGTGCCTGTGGCCATGGCTGTGTCAGTGCACAGCAGGTGCACCCCGAAGGTGTCGGGGCCCGAGGACAGGTCTGTGCTGCAGCAGACACACCTTGAAGCACCAGTGGCTGTTCATGAGGCCATGTCATGGATAAACCCAGAGCAGAGCAGGAATACCCCGCAGGGACTGCAGCCAAGGGCAAGGCCATGTTGGGCAGGTTTGCTTTCTGAGGGGACAGTGGCTGTGGCTGAGGCCATGCTGGAGCAAGTCTATCTCCAAAGGCAGTGTGGCCCATGGACAGGGCTGTGCTGGAACAGCTGCCCCTCAGAGCCACTGCGGCTGTGGATAAATCCATGCAGCAGCAGGCGTGTCCCTGAAGAGACTGGCTCATAGACAAGGCTCCACAACCCTAAGGGACTGCAGTCTGTGGGTAAACCCAAGCTGGAATAAGGGCAGGGGGAGGAGTTCATTGCAATGTAAAACCCGATAGGCAGCAGGTAAGAGATTGTAATAGATATACCTTTAAATTGTTGTAACCCATGATTTGAGTTGCATACTATAGGAATTACTACAACAAGAAGCACCCAAACTTGTGGAGGAGAAGCCTTACAAGAAACAGAGCAAATGCATCAGGAACCCCAGCTGAGCTGGCTTTGGTGTCCAATAACTATGAAACAAACAACCTCTCCTGTCCTGGGTATCACCACAACATGGAGCCAAAGTCATGGACTAAATGGACTCAATGGATCTGTGGTGGACATCTGATGAACACTTTGCAGTGGTTGACAGACTAAGAGAATAATATCTGTGTATTGTACCAAAGGATGGGAAGTCAGGTGGTGGTTTATGTTGTATTGGACAGTGTAGGACATGAACAATATGAGATAAGAAGAAATCCCTCTATTAAAAACACAGTTTCCAGTACAAACCCAAAACATAGTCTCACCCTAGCTACTATGTCCAAAATTAACACTATTCTAGACAAAACCAGTGCCTGCTGAAGCTTGATACTTTTAACTTGGGGGGAAAAAAAAAAAAGTCACACCCAAAACTATCAAGCAATTATTTCATTTCTTGAAATAAAGGAAGTGGCTCAGAAGTGGGTGAAAGCCTTTAAAAGCTGTCAAATTGCTAACACTTTTGTGGAGGAGGGGGAGAACTTGAAATAATGATCTAATGGAAACAGTGCTTGTTCTGCAAGCATTTCTTTTCTCTAAAGGGAAGCCAAGGTGCTTTTCTGACTTTTTTGGCTTGGGTTAGGGGTTTTTGGGGGAGGGCTTTGGGGTATTGGTCGGTTTTTTGGGGTGTTTGATAACCACTACAAATCTCTTTCTTATCAGAAAAACAAGTTGGAGACATGCTTTTTTATTTGAGGGATTTCCACAGTGAAAAGGCTTTTGTGTAGACTCTAACTTCTTCTATTTTGTTTGGTTTAATGTAGTTTGATGCTCTTAAAAGTGGCTTGGAGATTACAGGAAATAAGTAATGTTCTACACAATGTCCGAGCTTGCGGAGGAAGTAAGACAACCTTAAAATTTCTCCTCCTAAGTTTTCAAAATCACTAGGTACAATAGGCTGTTGGAAAATAATTTTAGTAATTACAGAAGTCCCAATGCCCACCTAACACTTACAATCAAGTGCCTGAAAAGTGCTTGCCATAAAACCACTATGCCACTCTTTCAAAATGCTGCTCCTCCATTAACAAACCCCTCCCCAGGAGACTGCTCACTGTCCCCTGGCCACAAGACAGAGCAATCTGCCCAGTAAATATGAAGTATAATGGTTCTGTCACCCTGAGAGGAGAAGCAACCTCTGTGCCAAACTACATCATAAAAACAAGGTCTATGATGTAGTGTACTTGATACTACTAAAACCAATTTAATTGATTTAATTGATTTAAGTGTAGTAGAGAGGAGTTAAAATATTGCCTTGAGACCCTTCAGTTTAGTAAATGTAGAGAGGAACTGGCTCAAGTCAGACTACTGTGTGTGAACCGAGAAAAATAACTGTTACCTGACATAAAATGCTACTACCCATTTATCTGTCTTCCAGCCCTCTCTGTCAGCTAACATGTTGACTGACTGTGGAGGTGGCTGAGAGAGCAGACAGTAACCTGCCTTTTCTGGAGAAAATGTAGCAGTGGGAAGTCTCAGAAGGACTTATAAAGTGGAAAGTAGGACAGCAGATTAAAAAAAAAAAAAAAAAAAAAAGGACAGGAAAAGCAAGAGATTTTGTTCTTTTCCGCTACAGTGCAGCATTCACTTGTTTTCTTATATTCTCCAGCAGCTATCAACCAGATTTATGCAGTGCTGTCTCTGTTCAGAGACGTTGAGGGACAAGAGAGCCAATGCTCAGGTTTCAAATGCTCTTCTTAGCTGGTTATCAACTAAAGGCAGAAGGCAGATCATTTTGTTGCTTATATCAGTATAAAGCTGGAGATACTACAGTGACATAAGGGCAGAAGCATGAATAAATTCAATGTAAACGAAAAGAGACTGCAGCCCTGCATGTAACTTGCTGCCATTTCAGAAAAAATACTCCAAGGCACTTCGTGTCTGCCATCAACTATCCCAAATTACATTACTAGCTAAACAGATGGCAGATACATATACATAAAATGTTGCATTTTCTTCTGAAGAAAACATTGAACATGGATACTTTTTTGACTTTATATTAAGTATTACCTAAAGACCAATTGCTTTTCATGCTACTGTCTTTATCTGTACCATCTAACATGTTTTGCAAGATCATCCTCTTGGGGTCTATCTTTCTCTCAAAAAGTCAAGCAACAAATTCACCTGTAAATTACTCATCAGGTAATTAAATATTCCAAAGACCATTTAAGAAGCAGCTTTTACAAAATAAATAACTAACTAACTAACTAACTAACTAACTAACTAAATAAATAAATAAAGTCTATTTTACAAAATAAGTAATTTACCAATAATAGAGATTAATTTACAGCTTTTAGAATTTGTTACTAACCCACCTGCAGTGAAAATCAGAACTTGAGAATGTAAGCAGGTTCTGTGATCAGGGAGTGGCTAGCACTGATGGCAAGATTTTTTTCTTGAAGAATTTAAACACAGAAAACCAGTACTACATCATGACATGAAGCCGAACACAAAAACTACATGGACCAGGTTCACATAAGAGACCTAAATGTATCCTTTTTCAAATTCAGCTCCAAATGTGGTTGGTTTTTTCAAACAGTTCGTATAACTCTCACATGGGACCACGCGGAAGACATTTTAGCCTAGCACATGATGCATCAATCTTCCTGACCTAGGTCCTTACACCATTGCATGCAATTGTACTCTAATTTCTGAACCAAGATGGTATTTCTCCACTTTGCAAAGCTTTTCATTGGTTTTACATCTACAGAGGATATTGAGGGATCAAAAGGAGGGAAAGAAATATCAGTTGCGACCTACCTTTGAGAAAAGCATCCTGTCCCAGAAATGCAACACCAAATGCTAAGAGTTTAAGCCACAAAAACATGGTTATTTCTGGAAATCAGGTGTATCCTTATGAAGCAGCATGTGTCTCTCTCTGGAAAGCAAAATAAATGTTATCTGTCTGCAAAAGAGTTTCTTCACAGAATTTGAGCCCAGAAGGAGACTAACTAGGCACATACATTGCACTGGCTGCTTATCTGTGAAGGAGCTGCTTCCTCTGTTACCCTAACTAACCACTCGCAAACTCGCAATGCACTGTAGTGATGTCAGAGACAACTGCTTCTTCAAAAAAACTTCTTTCAGTTTCCAGGAAGTCAAAGGGGTTTTTCTTAGGTTCCTGCAGTAATACTTAGCTTCCTTAATTCAACTAAAGTAGATGATTTTCAGCTATTTCTTCCTTTGTACTTAGGAGCTACTCAAGACTTCACTTTTCATAGGACTGGATTTACCAAAGTCGGTTTTTTTTCCCCTTCATGTGCACTTTTCTGCACATATGCACTGATTCCCATATATGTTATGTATATTTCTTGAGATTTCTGTTGAGAGAAAGAGAAACCCTAACCATGAGTCACCAAAACACTTGTTCTGACAACAAAGCCTTCATAAAAAAGCATCCTTAGGTGAAGTAACTGATGATTAAATGAAAACCCTTTAAACATGGGGTTGAACTAGATGATCTCTAGAGGTCCCTTCTAACCCTAACTATTAAGTGATTCTGTGGGATGTATTTCTGAATCTCTCTACAAGGATGTCTTTCTGGGTATGACAGTAATACACAACAAATGGATAGAGGCAGTCTAATTCTGTTTTCTGTAATGTTTAGAATTGGAGAACTCAAAACAGTTCTTTACCATGATAGTGCAGGAGGATTATTGACACTTTCATGGACTTGACACAAGGTACAGCAAAGACATTTTCCCTCACTGCATGCACTGAGGCAGTTCTCAACAACTTGGTAACAAATGTCCCTTATATAGTAGACTACGAGGGGAAAAATGTTCAATTGCTTCTCTTATTGAACATCTCCAAGATTCTAAAAGAAGCAGCAGAACCCTGTCATAAAGATGATAAAGAAGGGAAGAAAACATTTTTGTGCTGCCTATTCATAAGTCCTTCAGAGACTTCCTAAGCATCACACAGGAAAAAGTTGCACAAATTCACATGGTAATTCACAAATTACGTAACTGAATCAAACTCCTCATAAGATTAAACACATCTTCTACAATTTTGATTCAAGTCTTACAACACAGGCCAAAATCTTAGTACTCATTAAGTAGTATGTCTCCATACAAAGTGACTGTAATAATAATTATATTGTAAATGTGTTCAGAACAAAATTGATCCAATTATATTGCTCTGACACTCCAGAGACTCCAATTTTGATATAACATAACTTCATCATCCTGGAGTTGTCCAAATTAAATTTGGACTATAGCCATACATTGCCTGCAGCACCAACATCCTGGTCCCTTTTATCCTAGACAAAGGCAGGATAGCAGCATGGCTGACATGTGCCATCTGATGAGCAGACTGCAGGACATCCTGTGAAGAATCTCTCATAAAGGTTCTCAGAAAGTACCAGGCTCCATTCCCACCTGACCTTTCCCAGTAGATTTATACAATCTCCACTCAACTCCTCAAGCTGTGACCTCAAGACAAATGCCTGCAGAGTGGATCTTTTCTGGCTGTGTGATGTTTACAGAGCTTCTACAGCACTGAAATATTGCAACATATCCTATCTATTATTTAGTGAGAACATCACACACTCCAGTGATCCCACCATTCCAGGTACACTGCTAACCATCAGCTGTTAAAATTAATGACCAAAGTTACAAATTTACATAAGAAGCACACGGAACTGTTGGAGCAAGTCCAGAGGAGGGTCAAAAAGTTGATAAGAGGATTGGAGCACCTTCCCTATGAAAACAGGCTGTGAAAGTTGGGGCTGTTCAGCCTGGAAAAAGTTGTGTGGAGACCTCACCCGAAGGGGCCTAGAGGGAAGCCAAAGGACTCTTCATCAAGAACTGTAGTGACAGGACAAGGGGTAACAGGTACATGTTGAAAGAAGGAAAATTTAGGTTAGAAATTAGGAAGAAATTCTTTACTGTGAAGGTGGTGATTGGAACAAGTTCAGGGAGGTTGTGGATGCCCAAACACTGGCAGTGTTCAAGGCCAGGTTGGATACGGCCTTGGGCAACCTGGTCTGTTGGGAGATGTTCCTGCCACTACATGGAGCTTGGGACTGGATGATCTTCAAGGGTCCTTCCAACCCTTAACACTCTATGATTCTGTTAGAACTCATGAAGTCTTTTTCCTAACATAAGCTGCAGTCTTCTTTCCCAAGGTTAAACCCAAAACTTTCCTTTTGAGGGAATGGGAGAATTAATTTATTCTACTTGTACATTAAACAACTGACTGTCAAAATAAATCCTTTCTCAGGACAGAGCCTGAATTTTTAATTGGCCAACATGATTATGTCAGTATGTAACTAGAGCAGTATACTCAACCTGTGCTGGAAAGAATCAAAGCCAGAACCATCCATTTGTATTAATAAGGATTTCTAAAATTACACTAAAAATGTGCAGCTGCTTAAGTTACCCATCTCGTTGGAAGTCTTTCTCTATTGTAAGCTATAAAAAGAGCCACCAAAGACCTCCAAAAAACCACCCAAACAGTAGAAGATGCAAATCTTTCCTTGTCTGATTCACCTATCTTGAAATACATCAGATTTGTTAAATTATCATAAATATATCCTATCCTGTGCTATTAAAAACCAGCTCAAAGGGCAATTGTATCACAACTGCAATAAAAGTTTAAAAATGTAAGTGGCAAATAATCAGTTTTCCTTTCAATTTGCATCTGAAGGCTATGGAAAAGATCACTACTTGATGCCTCCTTCCTCATACCAAAAATTTAAAGAAAAGAACCCTTGAAATATAGAGAAAAGAAAGGGAATTCAAAGAGGAAGGTATTAAAGCAGTATGTCCCTGCTCCAGATGCATTTCAAATATTGTTAAGAAGCAATTTACATAATTTTATATTGGAACAACATTGAAATAATAATAATAATAAAATTGGTTGGTTCTGTACTAAAGTGGCTTACGACATGTTTGTTATACAATACTTTACCATTTGAAAATGGCAGAAATTTCTATGCTGAAACTACCATATACTTATAAATAAATTAACCACTGCAGTCTAAATCTGAAAAAAAAAAAAAAAAGGAAAAGCAAACAACAAATGAAAAATAAAATTAGTTGCATTTCAGAACTAGCTAATATTTCACAGGCATACATGCAGACTATATTCAGCTTCAACACCTAAAACACACCACAACTGGCTATGACTGACAGTCACGAAAAAAAAAGGCTCTTATTGAGACACTGAAATGCAAACACACTATTGGGCTCTATATATTCAGATATTTTATTCTTATAATAGATTTCTGAAACAGATGATCTAAGGAGAGACACAAATCAATTTATTCTATGGAAAGATGCAGTGAAAAGTTCCCCCTGGTTTTGATCTGTATTAATTTACACCTGATTCAGATGTCCCACATGGGAGTAATAATTGATTACTAAGAAGATGATGACAAAGGTATCATCAATGCTCATTCCAAATTCTCTTTCTCTTCCACTTCTGAGTCAGTCCTAGGAATATTCACTCATCCCCCTGAGTAACCTGGGAGGAGGAGTCTGGTTCTCTCACTGCTAATAAGACCTTGGAGCCAGGAGCTGTGATTCTCAAAACACTCACACACCCATGTCTGTGCACAGCCTCTCATAAGACATCAGACAAAACTGCTGTAGGTGCTCAGTGGTTGATGTTAGACAGTGCAAAAGCTCTGCCCAGATCCCAAACAGTCTTAGAGGTTGCTGAGAGACATCAAGGTCTCTCACAGCCTCCACAGTCCCTGCTAACTTGCTTTCCACCAGGAGTTTCTGTACCTGCTTGGTAAGCTGTGCGGCTCAGAGGCATCAGATTGCAGGGTGTGACAGAGAAAGGGGGGGAGCAAGCACGCATGTATGACACTTCTGTCCCCAAACAACCCCACCATCTGCTAATGCAGCTAAAAAATACCTTACTATTCTGTGGGGAGAAGCCAGGAGCTGCTTCCTATTCCAGTGAAGTCCAGAGCAAAGTAGAGAACAGCCATAAAACTCACCACTATTTACCCCAAAAGAAGGAAGAGCATGAACTCTACCCATGAGAATACTCCAAGAGCATTCCCCAAACCATTCCCTATCTCTGCCTGGTAGGAGGAAATAGACTGGAAAGATTAAAGGAAGTCAACAGTAGCAGAAATCAGGGTATAAACAGCATCTTCATACAGCCACAAGCCAAATAAATCTGTGTCTCAGGTTGGATTGCCACGAGTTGCCCCCAAAGATTGGCCCATCCTGTATCTGCCACCAGATATCAACAGCCACACTTCCCCCGCACTCTGACACCTACAGGGTCTGTGCCACCCAAAAATGATCATTCCTGGTGCTCTCTGTGTTTAATGCCATAGGAACTGGGACTGAAAGATGCCAGTGGAACCTCACTCTGTTTGTTGTCTCTTGGTATGATTTCATGCTGCTCAGTTTCACCATGTTCATTTCCCTAAGAGTTTAGCCAGATAACACTGCAGCATTCACCTTCCTCACACAACACAGCTTCCAAGCCCAGATTAACAAAGTCATTATGGTTTCAGTTTGGCATACATCACCAAGAATTTCAACTGGGAGGTATTTGTTTTTTGGAGACTTTAACGGCACGGAGGGTGAGGCAATGGTGTTCTTCACTGGTACCTACACCTAATGCTGTTTTGTGTTAGTCTGTTTACAAAATGTACTATGAATTAGTTTTCTCAAGAAATGTATTCTCAAGAACTCACCTGTGTTTTCCTTTCACTCAGAGGCCTTGAAAGAAGAAATTACAAACTAAACTAACTAGATAACTAATAAATTCTCTACGTATGCCATACATCACTTGGATTAAAGTAATGGAGACTTCATTTTGCACAATTTCCCTTGCATTGAAGTCATCTCATATGACTCAGTTCAGTTACAATGATACTCAGCACACTGCATATCAGAATTAAGCAGTTCCACAGAAACTGAAGTCACACGCTTTTGCAAACACTAAGGGACAGAGGACAAATTTATCCCAAGGGCAACTCTGTTTAAATCAAGGGGTTTACCTGCATTATGCATTTTATGAAGTAAAATTAATTTGACGGTCTTACTGTGAAAACATTGTTCATGCTAGAGAATATATCCTAACAGTCTTAATATTTCACTGAACATTTGCTAAGGAATCTATTTTTACATACTTTTTCAGGCATGTTTTCAATTGCCAAGAACTATTTCCCGAAGAAAGAAAACATTTTTACTTAATGTGTCATATTGGATCAAATTATTTTAAGGTCAAGAGTAAACAATAGAGCTCTTTGTGCAAGCATACTGCTCTGTTGCTATCAACCCTCAGGCAATGATGATTTGACATCTTCACTTCATATGCTGCCTGCATGATCTGTGCTGTACCTGCTCAGGACAGAGAACGTATTCTGGTATCCCTGAGGCGCTCTTCACAATCTGGCCCAAAATGAGCAATAAGCCTACGAGAAGCTCTTGGAAGTGCCAGGCACCTACTTCTTGCTCACACAGAAAATCAATCCAGAATAGCAGTGGGCTCAGTTATTGAACATTCTTGAATAGCTCCTTTTAACATGCCCACTTAGAATTTGCTACCCTTAAACAGTGCCAGCATACCCACAAGCCCTGGGATTTGTTCGATTTGTGCTGAACATCTGCTCCGCCTCCTGGTTTTGAAGGAGTGCTGGATGCTGAGAACAGCTCAGGATTTAGCTTTCTATAAGGAGTTCAAATATTGCACAGTGAACGAGATCATTTTACATTATAAAACATCAAATAAACATTTTTACCCATAGTGTCTTTCCTTTATATCCTTCCATCATTCACCTTGAAAGGGAAAATGAAAAGGAGGGATGACAATTAATTGAATATTTGCTTCCCCTGGACCACTTCTTGAACACTCATTCAGAAGAGCTCTTCAACGGTGGCAGATTTTTCCTCCTCTTAGTCCGATTCTGCTTTTTTCCCCCCAGTTTCATTTCCTAGTACCAACTTCTTGGGTTCTATAGGCACTCTTATGACTGTCTCAACAAATGAAGAACTACAATTTTAAAGGTCAGTGAGCTGAATGCCAGGCAGGGCACTGTTCTCTAAACAATCAGGCTGAAACTCAGGAATGCCACCCCAGCTGGAGGTACCAAAACAAGCTCCCTCTGTGCAGGGTCTCCCCTATCACCTTCACCAAATCCACCCTGCCTTCAGCTAAACTGGTTACTTACTTGCTGATGGCTCAGTACTAGCTAATCTATACCTGCTGGTTAATTTTCTAAAATTATATGCTGAATTATACTCTTATTACATAACCCTCTGCAGTAAATGCTGTCCTACCTGCACCATAAAGTCACAGTTGTGCCATGTTTGCAGAAGGCCTAAGAGAACATGAGTCAAAGCAATAGTAGCACCTGCCATCACAATAGAGCCCATATAGAAAAAGAAGAAAATGCTTACAGTCTTTTCCAAAGTCTTTACATTCTAGTTTCACTGCAGATCACTGGGCATCCCCTTATCTCTTTAACATTGCTTCCTGCATGCTCTGTACCAAATATAAAGACCTGTTTGTTTATTCTGAAACCAATACACAGGGTGGGCTTTTTTTAATGCTCCACTTTAGCTGAAGCAGGCCAGGACCAGGGTCAGGGTAGGCTACTGAACCCGTGTTTCCGGCTATCTTTATACAATATGCTGCTTCTTAGCTAACTGCTCTCTAGTCTCTGTTGTAAATGAGCAGACCAGCTTGCCTTCTATGAGTTCCCTGTCCCCTTTTCTGTTTTTCCAAAGCAGGTATCTTCTGTGATATTAACTTCTGTATTCTTTGCTTCTACCACTGTATCCTGCTTCCACCCAGACTGCTTCTCACCTGGGGTGCCAGATTTATTGTCATACCCTATTAGCTGTGGTCTACAAGTTGTCCTGGTGTTTTACTCTCTGTCAGATGACAGTGCTTATAGCCAAGAGTATTTGTGTGCATTTTTCCAATAAAACACAGGATTACTCTATAGCAAATGTTTTCCTAACATCTCAGCTATGATTATATTTTGGATGGACGTGCAGTCCCACAGCTGATTGTAGTCATTACTGTATAGAAGCACAAAATGCCTTTGAGCAAGGTATTTATAAGCATAAGCCACAAATCTTTACCTGGAAGACTGGTGCGCTTACAGTGATGCTGTTGGTCATCTTCTCATAGCCCATCTCCTGCCCTTCTTGACATTGTGACATGATTTTTCTCTCTAGGGCCATCCAAAAGGGTTAGAGAGATGTCTCCAAAGATAAGCAAGTGGCAGGCATTACATCTTCCTCAGTGGCTTGTCAAGAAACTACTGCTATAAATCTAAAATAGTCTGGAAGAGTTCTATTATCTAAACTCGCAATAGTCGTCTTTGAATTTGAAAGTTAGGAAACCAGACTGATCCCACTGATTTATTTACCTTGTACATTAGGGTCTATATCTCCCTCCCTCAGTTTCCATGCCTCTAAGCCATTCAGTTTATTTGTTTCACACACACTACAAGCCATCTTAAAATGTGACAAGTTCATAGTGCTGATACTCTGAAAAAACCAAAAGTCTGTCTAAAGATGCACTGGATGTCTTGGTTTATTCTCACACTAAAAAAACAACAGAATATTTAGCAAAGGCAGTAAATTCTAAACTTCAAAGAAAGAGTTATGCAAAAGTCATTCATGTAATTGCAAATATTTTTTCATCGCTTCTTATTAATGGGCATAATTAGAGTCAACTAACAGAGGTGCAAAAATATTGGATATATACTTTTAAAGTAACTATCATGTAAACAGCAGACCTGTGCAAGACTAATTTTGGAAGAATATTTGAGTGATTTACGACAGGTAAGAGAGAAGACAGAATTGGGAAGTCAAACATTGAAATAAATAGATTTGTTTTGTTATTTGGGTTTTATAGCTAATTTCTATTTAATTATAGGATATTTTGTAATAAACACTCAAAGACATTTAGCACAAATTGGCTATTTTAACTGGGTCACAAAGCTCAAGAAACATATATTGCTGAGCCCTTATAAACACATACAATCTGTGCATACAGTGCAATGGAAGAGCCAAAAATAACTAAAAAAGGATGGTGGAAGGGGAGGAGGGCAATCCCATGCTGTGGTATTCCCCAAAAACCCGGAATTCTCAGAGTGTGTAAACCACTGAATTACAAGAGAAGCAAAACAGTATCAGATTCATTTATTTCAAGAAAAAAAACCCTTCCACGTTTCTCATAAAACAGGACGCTAAGCAACACCACAATTTCACAACTATTTTATAATATGTGCTCATGTGTACACTGCCAAAAACCTAGTCTCGGTCAAAAAAAAAGAGGGGGGCAAAAAATGTGGTATCACTATTATTTCTTAAGTTTTATTCTAAAAAGTGATGTTAGCAATATAAATTATTAGCAAGAATAGCTCATTTTTCCCATACCAAGCTCAAGCTGATATACTAATTTGGTAATGTGCTCTCACTCCCCAGATCAGCATAAAATATTTGCACATCCTCTTTCTGCCTTACAGCAAGTGTTACTTCCTACACTTAGTACGTTAGGAAATATCACAGAAGATGAAACTTCATGCAACAATTATTTAGCAAGACTCTCTGTTTTTGTCTTCTTCTCATAAGATCCTCTTCAAAGTTTATGAGATTCTGTGTTAAAATACAGAGGCTTTATTTAAAATTTATTTTGATGCAAACCAAAAATAGAGTGTCGGTTCCTTGCACAAAGTCAGTCTGTCAAGCCTGTAATCAGGTAAACAAATTTAAGGCTTTTCCTTCAGACAAAGCTATGCTGAGCAATCTGAACCTCATTTTAGTTTGATATCCCAGCTTAATTTTCAGTTTACTGTGGTTCAGAAAGTTGCTCCACACTGATCAATGGAGACACATTCTGGAGGGGTGAATTTTCTGAGACTTTACCCCCTCCATCAGCACACTGTCATTTTAGGTGGAGACCAACCACCATGGAAAAATACAGATTCACAAATATGTTTGTCTAAGAAAAGCAAATAACCTGTTCATTTTCCTTTCTTTCTTCTACTGTAAGCAGGAACAATTTAAAGACAGATGATAGCAAACAAAACAAGACCTGCCTGCCCTCCACTGTCCCTGATCAAAGAATCCTTGGTGCTATTCCTTGCTCTCAGAATTTCTCCAGATTTCCCACATCAGCCTGAAAAAAAGTACTGAACTGTCTCACTATTCTTCACAGATGGTTCATCTCCTTGAATCATGAATCTCTAAGTTCAGAATTACATACCCTCCATTCTAGCTGGAAATACCTTTCACACACTACAAGTTTGGGGCACCAAAATACCAGTCCTGAGGAAAACAAGCTCTGCGCATATTTTTGCATGAGGAACACAAGCAGGGTGAGAAAAGAGAAGTTCAAAAACAAGGTGGGAAGAGCTTTTCTCTGCTGCTTCCACAATGGCCTCTGCTCTACTCCAAGAGGTAACAGGAAGTAGAAAAAGCAGTTTTGAGAAAGCCTGGGTTTTATACATGTCTTAGGTCATATTAGAAAGTTGAGCAGGCTAAAAACATAGATATCCTTTGTGCAACCATATAACCATGGGATCTCTCTGAAGATCATATCTACACTTATTTATCTATTTTAAATAGTTTTATGCTTTCATTAACATTCAGATTAAGTAAGGGGCAAAATAGTTTGGTTTTCATGACCTACAATAGTTAAATTATGTGAAACCAGTTTTATAAATTATCTACCAGTCATCCAAATCTCCTAAAACTGTTTATTGAACAACTAAGAGCTCAAAAGGAAAAACAAAACCCCAACGTCCTGTCAAATAGATTATCTTGAATCCCAGCAAATACCCACTCAAACTACTGATACTATTTTTATGATGTATTTGTAAAAAATATATGTAGTTTAAGCAAGTTTTGTTTAACTGCAACATTAGAAATATTTAATACCTTTATTTTTATGAAAGATCACCAGCAGTGTTTTTCAGGATTGTCAGATTAAGACTATTAGTCCAAATAAAAACCATAAAAAACATTTAAAAATTTTATTTAGCCATAAAAAACAATTTAAAAAGCCAATAAAAATTTCTGACTGCTGCTTCTTGCTCTTGCCTCAGTTTGGCCCATAAATTGATGCTGCTCTCAGCTTTCCAAGCTGGTTTCACTTTCTGGTTCCTGTATGATAACTACCAAGGCCCTGAAAAGGTGCAGAGCTGCGAAGTTCATAACTGAGGACCTGAATTCTTTTCCATCTAAGTGAAATTCCAGCTACATCAGTGAAGCCACAATTTCATTTATATTGTCTCTGGTAGGTGTCTTTGCAGATGGACTTTCTGGAGATCAGCTAAGGCATTTTGATACAGCCCACTGAAGGTCCCTGAAGTAAGGAATACTCTGGGAGCTGAAAACAGCAGTGTTGATATCCTGGCCCTCAATCCCCAACCTCAGCTTAACATACTGAAACACTTGAGGTGAGTCCTTGTCTTCTTACCTTTGGATTGACTGGATCAAAGGATTGATCCTTTGCAGACAACCTACCTGATATCTCAGCTTTCATTCTGTACATCAGAGGTACCAGGCTCCTCTTCCCCCGTCTGGCTACCACAGGTGCCAGCACTTTCTTACTGAAAGCAGAAAAGAACAGAGACAGATAAATACCATCCATATTCTCATCCAAGGACTACCTTAAAGATTTGACAAAACCTTTTGAGTCAGATGCCTCAGGTTTTTCTCAATTGATAAGCTGCTTTCTTAGCTCTTGCCACGATACGTTGGGTGATTTGAAGCTTGCACTGAACTAAAGCACTCATGAAACTGACTTCCAGGTGCTGCAGGACCTACAAACCCTGCTCTGGGGCAGGGGAGAGGTTGCAGAAGTGTGCAGACATCTGAAGGTCTGTCCAGTCCAAGTGCTGAGGGCACATCTCTCGCTCTCCCTGGCCCCTGGCTGCTCTTTCAGCTTGTCAATACCTCCCTTTTGACATGATAGGACTTGGAGACATTTTATAGAGCAAAATGATCCACTACATAGCCCTCCCAATAATGCTTTTGGGCAGTGCCTTTCATGGGATGCATTTTGTGTCTCAGTGTGTCCTGGCTTGTACTTCAACCCCATCTTTTAATCTGCCTATGGTACACACAGTTACTAGTATCTCCTCCTCCCCTTACCTGCTCAAGTGTGAGGTTGAGTTTTCCATGTTTAAAAAGATACAGCTTTATGGCCATTTCTGCAGGATTATTTGGAATAATTTGAACACTTTCATCATTGGATGACATCCACTACGAGTGCAGAGATTTGTGTTGCTGCTCTCCTAAGCTAGGGACAAGCACTGACAGAGGCCTTCTCTTCTCCCCAGCTGTCCCTTGACATAGCAGTGCTCAGGAAAAGGCTCCCTTTGACAGCCAGCTCTGTGCAGCGCACTCGCCTTCTGCTCGAGCAATGCAACTGTGAGTGGGAGGGAAGGAGAGGAGAGGGGAGAGCAGAGCAGAGGAGAAAAGCAGATCATGGGGCAAGAAGTGGTGGTCACTCAGAGCTCTGCATATGCAAGTAGGATGCTGGTAAAAACCTCAGCAGAGAAAGCACGGACACCAGTACAATGCAATGTGCTTCTACTACATCCAGCTCCACCTAGATATCAGGCTGTGCCCTACCCTCGGCTCTACAGGCATTTGTGAAGTCCCAAGGAGTGTTCCAAAAGGGCAACGAGCCACAGAATTCTCAGTGTACCTGTAGCTACATACAGGAACATGTACATGAGTATGTAAAGATGGATGAAGTTGCATAAAAGTTCTCATTTTTCGATGGAAGGGTTATCAGACAAAGAGGATCCTTTAAATGTTTTGTGTTCCATGCTGCACAAAAACCTCTGAGCATATACTTGTTTTAAGCAGCTCATACTGCCGAGCTTAGCAAGGGTAACGTCCAAATTTGCTGCTAAAATTAATGTCAACAGCATTTAAAGGGTCACTTCTTGGAAGCTTTTAGCTTTAAGAACCAGAGCAAATACATATCTAGCAAGACACATGGTAACTTGGATTTATAACTTGACCTTGAATTATGGGAAAGTGTTTTATAACATTCCAGATTTATGATTTTATTTCCTGAAGACCCTGACTGGAAAAACAAGGCTAGACTTAAAGAAGAAAGTTCACTTCTGGTTTTTGTAACAAGAAGGTGTCCTTGAGCGGTGTAGTCTCATAACATAAACCAGACAATCTTTCAAGAAATCTATGTTCTTCCTTAATTGTTTCATAGTTAAAGGCTTTAAAACCTCGATGAGGTATGTACTTCCTCAGATCCACAGATGCAGTGACACTGATTTCTAATAAAATTCTAGCTTTTATTATGCAAATTTCTTGAGAGTATATTCTTTTTCTCCATATCCAAATTTTACAAGTACCTTTTCTCTTTCTTGATTTGTAGCCTACACAACCTTTGCATTATAAAATTTCAGAATTTTCAAATTGATATTAAGAAAAATATCCATTCTTAGCTACAATAAAAATTCAGAGGTAAATGTTTTAAAGTCTTATGGCCTCACTTCTTCAGTGATGCGTAAACAGACCACTTGTCCTGCAATCACTAAAATTTTCTAGAACAGGATTTCACTACAGGAAACTCAAATATAACTGTTATTCACTTGACAGCTTAAACTGATAACAACACACATGCTTATACTTAATTATTTCTTCTGTTTAGGACTCAAGACCAAAACTTACCTATATGTTATTGCATTAGTTTCTGTTACAGAGTTTTTCACCTCTCACTCATCTTACAAAAAATATAGAGAATGGGAGCACAAAACGAAGAAGCAGAGAAAGCAGCTTCAAAAATTGGAAGTTTACAGTTACTTCCCCTTTCTTGGTTTTTAGGAGTAACTATAAAAAAAGCTCAGATTTTATTTTATTCTTTTCTTCAAAGGGTTGCTGGGAATAGAATTCAAATTATCAGAGGTTCCCTTTCTTATTTAGGGCCACTGACTGACCCTAAGAAAAATGTATTGAGGCATTAGACGTATTTGTTTGAAATACTTGATATTGAAATTCAAACAGCTCTTCAAGCAGAATTCCTAACAAGAAGGATTTGTGACAGGGAGTCTACAGGATTTACTTTGAAGAAAGAAAATGTGTGTTTAAGAGACCCTCGAACCTTCAAAGGAACACCTCCTTCAAAAGGCCCCACCTCACAGCTATGAAGGATTTTCAGAAGTTAATGTATTTACATAAAGTGGAAAAACTTGCAAACTCTACAAGGCAATTACTGGAAACAGTGGTGTAGTATTGAACAAAATGGTCCCAATTTTCCTTGGGTTTTTTTTTTTTTCAAAGAAATCCATTATATCTTTCATCTACATTAAAACTATAGACCAAATCCTGTAGTTCTTACTGAAGAAAAAGCAATTTTACAGACCTCCTGCTGGTCTTAGGTGCAAAGAAATTGAATACTCCAGCGAGGTGAAAGACAGAAAGAAAAGGAACTTAAAAATGCAGTCCATATGAAAGAAAAATTGCATTTAAAATGCACCAAATAAACACTAAAGACCTATTACCATGTATTTGAGCAGCTTTTTTTGACATTTATATGATTATACCTATGTCTATTCAGATACATATATATGCTTGTACATTCATGCACCATTCCACACAGAGCTATCCAGATTAAAAGCCTGTCTCATCCTTCTTCATTTTAGTTACAATACATTTGCTATCATCAGCTAAGACTTCCCTGATACAGGACTCCATGATGTCTTATTGCTGCATGCTTCAAATCGGCTTTGTGAACTTAGTAAAATTATATTTCAGGAAGAGAGGGGTAGAACAGCTATAGAAGACATACATAAGCAGCAGGGCTAGCTGGGTGGTGCAAAGTAATTGATGCATTTATTTTGTTGGGTTTTTTTAATTTTATTTTAAAAATATTTTCCCTTTCTAGATTATGAACAACTTTTGCCTTCTGAATCCCACCTTTATGTTTCTCCTTTTCTCTGGAATTATCCTGAAGATGTTTCAGAGAGAGGGGTAGAGACTTGAAAATTACTTTTGCAACAGAGTAGGATTGGTAGAGTTTTTCATCAACACTGCTGTGGACACGATGCATGAGCACATGCACACACCAACCACCACATGTCCACTGAAGAGTCTTCCCTGATCCTTAACTGCCAGTATCAACTGAAAAAGATTCCACACTGCAAAACATGGCAGAATGAGTGTCTGGCATTTTTGAATGGGAGCTCTTCAGACTTCATCAAAGAGGTCTCTTCCCACTAAACACCGCAGTATCATTCAGCCTACACACAATAATGTATTTTAATCTGGCAACGCTTGCCCATGTGGTAAGAACACCCAACAAGTAAGATAAAACTACACAATATCTAAATTCATTTCCATTCACCTCCTTTAGTAACAGGGAATCTATATTTAAATTTAAAAAAAATCATTTTTGAAATTATCTTAAATAATTTAAATGTATTACTGACCATCAATCAGTTCCCAATAAATCAATCACTCTGGCTGAATGCTTGAGACTGTTTAAAATCATGTTGTATATTTGAAAAGAAAAAAATATAAGTATCGTTTTTTCTACACATTCACCCCTCCAGAATGTGTCTCCATTGATCAGTGTGGAGCAACTTTCTGAACCACAGTAAACTGAAAATTAAGCTGGGATATCAAACTAAAATGAGGTTCAGATTGCTCAGCATAGCTTTGTCTGAAGGAAAAGCCTTAATTTTTGTATGCCCAGCATACAAAAGCAATGAAAGAATTAAGGCTCTGTAGCTGCAAAAACTACATAGCTGAACAGAAAGATTACAGACACAAGCATCTCCTAATTATTCTTGGCATAATTCACAAGATAGCTCTGTAATTCTAGGACTCCAAAGTGACATTGCTTCTTCTAGACACTTCGATGGTCAATTCTGAAATTTTAAAAGTGAATCAAAGGCTTCAATTTATGTCACTCTGGAGTGATTCTGTTTCCCATTCATATGGGAACCCGAAAGACTTCTGCTGTGAAATATTATTTTTAATATGAGGGTTTCCTCCAAACGTGGAGCCTACTGCCACCTCACCTACTCCTAAAACTCTGAACTTTCAGAGCCTGTGTAATCACTGCAGTAAATGCAATGAAATCTTCAAGCCATTTCCCAATACTTAGACTTTCCTCTGCTGGATTTTAAAGCTTGCTGCTGTATGGTTGCTGTGCAGAGGCTGTGATTCAGTAACATGACCGAAAACCATGAGCCTGAAAACATTTAACTGAGCTCTTGGTGATTACAGGGGAAGAAATGCAGCCTCTAAGGCCTCTGCATTTTCCCACATGGATATTAGTGCAAGCTAGAGTACACTAACTCTAGCAGTTACAGCCTGGATGTATGCAGCTGTTTTTCCTCTTTATATGCCTTGAACAAACCTTAGAAATGAAACTTCAGGACTTTTTCCCCACTGCTATCTGCAGCTGTCAGACAACCTGAGAGACACCATGGGGTGCAGGAAAGGACTGGGTCATCTCTGTATCCCCTCTGGGCCAGGACACAGACAGGCTGTCCACAGAGTGCAGTAGAGGCCCTGTCATGCCATAGCACTCATGGCTCTTGACCCTAGGGCTGAGGATGCCTCTTTGCTGCTGCCTTAGGGGTCAGGCACACTGCTGGTAGATGTGGAACTGCAACATTTTCAGTCTCAAGTAGGAGTCAATGTGCTTAAATCATGTCCCTGCAGAGAACTCTGGGGGGTTCCCTTGCAAAATTATTTTTTAGGTCAATTTTCTAAAACAAACAGATTCTTTGTCAAGGTAGGCTGCAAAGCTGCTATGAAGATTTGTAAGCCAAATAACAGGATAACACACACCTAACCACAGGCATAAGCATATTTTCACACAAACCTTTGATTTGTTTGTAACAACCTTATCAGATACTGTCTGAGGAAGGGGAAAGTTCCCATAGCCAAGTCATCCCTTTACATATTTAACCTGCAAACTTCAAAACAGCAAAATTTTATATAAAGGAAGTCAAAGTTACTGTAAAGAGTCAGGTTTCTGAACTTCTTACCGTCAGCTCCCCTCCCACCCTTTAATTCACATACCTATTCACACAGGTTTCTATGCTGTAGAGCCTTGGTATTTCTTCAGTATCAGTACTTACAATAACAGGTGTTTCACATACTGCAGAACTGCAAAAACAGAAATGTGAGAGAGTCAGAAGAAAACACTGATATCAAATATATTACAAATAGAGGAGGTAATTTATATTTGGAAATTTCAAGGAAATGCTAGTGCTTTACCTGTAATGCTTCAGAGCAGCCCCCAGGGTAATAGCACACATTCCTGTTGGGGTTTTTTCCTGGAGTACATGGGACATAATATGCACATTAAGAAAAATATATCAACCTGTTGCTATTACAGTCAGTTTGCACAATATCCACAACACTTGACACTGTAGCACAACATTTATTTGACATATGCAGGTGAGTGTCTGCCCCTGCACCTCGCTGAAGCTTGCTAGGAGAAAGCCTTGTCTTTTCATCACCACGTCTATCCCTCTTCTTCCCATGTGGGATTCATTAAAAACACGGCTGTAGGAGCCAGCAAAAGGACTGGCAGTGCTACAGCTGCAGCTGGGGGCAGAAGCCTGCCTGGAGGTCAGACTCAGCATGAGGCCCTGGGCAGCAGCACTGAGAGGGAGCTGCTGGCACGGGCAAAACGCAGGAACAGCTGCTTGTACTATCACAGCTTTTTCATAAAAGCAGAGCTGGTTTTGTTCTGAAGGCAAAGAGGAGTCAAGTGGCCAGAAAGAGGCAGAAAAAGAGTAATTTCTGAGACTCTCAGTACTTTGCATACAGTGTTCACCCCTACCTCAAAAAGGGCGAGAAGTGAAATGAACAGATGAACTGCTGTAATGTTGTGGATCCAGGGACACATATCTACAATCATCTCTGCTATTAAGAGGAAGATCTCAGGTGGCTTGGAACGGAAAGATCCAGTAGGGCACACTGACAGAATAAAAGCTTCTTAGCCCTTTACTAAAGATTTTCAATGGATTTAATTTAATTTCAAGAGTGTTTTGAAAGCCAGGACTGTGTAGCCTTTTATCAAGGGTTACCATACCCATAAGCATGAAGCTCCTTTTTTTAGTGTATCTTTAGAGGGTTTTCAAAGCAATGATTTTTTCTTTTGAGAGACTTCTATTAGAGCCTATACCATGCTCTGTGAGAAAGGTTTAATCCATGCTGCTTCTGCCATTACCCATAGCGTCAAAAAAGAGCAATGCAAATATTCACAATATTCTCAGACAGAAACAGAGAGAATAATTCTGTGCTTTCATAGTAGCCTAATTCCAATTTTTTCTAAGTATAAAAGGGAAAAAAAAAAAGAAAAAAAAATCCTTCCAGGCATTTATTTCAGACAGGCAGCTGCTCAGAATTGCCAAATTGATAATAATTTGCCTTTATTTTTGATTCCAGCAGCTCCTATCAGACCATGTATTTACTAGAGCAAACTTTTCATATTAACACTAATTTCATGTAAATGAAGTTCCATTTCATATTAAAAACATATGTTTTAAAGTCATTCACCTTGTTCTTGTTATGACTTCAGAATAGCATAGACAGCAGTGAGGCTCCCCTTTAAGTGCTGTGTGATATCAAAAATCCTGTGGCACTCTGCAGGGCCAGAAAATATTCCCTGGGATAGACAAGGATCTTCCAAAATGCTCTTCTGTAAAATCTTTTGTTCCTCTTTGTTCTCCCAGACAAAGTTTGACCCCTAGAACTTTTGTGCAATAACCACAGAAATACAGAGCCAACACTCCACACAGGAGCTGTGAGGGAGGCCCACAGGGAGCTCTTCCATGGTGGCTCATGCTCCACGGTTCACCATTGTAAGTGTAACTGCTGTCAGAAATGCAACTTTTCGGTCTATTACACTTCCAGGACAATGATACCAACCACCTCTGACCTATCTTGGGATCACCACTCCTGTTATTTCCCATCCCACGCCAAGGAGAATTTCAAACAAGCCCGGGGCTGAAGCACAGTCTGGAGCAGTTTCACCCTTCCTCCAGGGAGGTGCTCTGAGGGCCCAGCCGCCCTGCGGCGGCTCCCGCCAGCTCCACCTCCCAGCCCAGCCCCCAGCGCCTGCCCCCGGACCCATACGGCACCTCTGGCTGGCATCCCTCCCTCCCTCCCTCCTCCTCCTCCTCACCAGGCCAGCCGTATGCGAGGCGCTGTGCGGGGTGAAGCGGGAAGGGTGCTCGGGGCAGGGACGGCCAGGCGGGAAGGGTGCTAAGGGTGCTCGGGGCAGGGACGGCGGGGCGGGAAGGGTGCTCGGGGCAGGGACGGCCAGGCGGGAAGGGTACTCAGGGTGCTCGGGGCAGGGACGGCCAGGCGGGAAGGGTGCTAAGGGTGCTCGGGGCAGGGGCGGCCAGGCGGGAAGGGTACTCAGGGTGCTCGGGGCAGGGACGGCGGGGCGGGAAGGGTGCTCAGGGTGCTCGGGGCAGGGACGGCCAGGCGGGAAGGGTGCTCAGGGTGCTCGGGGCAGGGGCGACCAGGCGGGAAGCACAGCCATGGCCCCGCACGCCGCCGTGAGGGCAGCCGGGCTTCCCAAGGGGCCTGCCGCCACAACCGGGACACGTTGAACACACCGTCATGGTGCCCTGCTTCACGTCACTGGAAAGTGAAGTGTTTGAAGGAAAAGCAACACTAATTGTGAATTCTGACCTTCTGTTCAAGCCTGTAAGAGGGACAAATGCTCTGCGTTAAAACATACAGAGATCCTCACCAGCAGAATTACCTTCTGCAGAGGAAAACCCAAGTCCCTATGAGCTACCAAGAGAATGAAAAAAAAAAAAAAAGAAAAAAGTGTTTACACTGCACAAAGACATGACAATAAAAATCCTTCCCCCTCTAAAATGAGGAACTGCCTGAGACACAAGACTCACTACTCTCACAGCCACATGACAAGCAAGAGAAAAAAAAGAACAGAAATACCAGAGATGTGATGTAAAGTGGTGGATAGGCTACAGTTAGCTAATGTTCTGATTTCTTTTACGAAGGGAGGATAAGTTCTATTTTTTTTTTTAATTACACAAAACCTAGAGGTCACTGGAAAGTGGTGGAGTAGAGATTTTTAAATCTCAATACACGCATACACTAACATAAACAGATGTACATGTTAGTGTTTAGAAACACTAATTAAAAGTTGATTTTACAAAGTAAGGAGAAAAACACCCCATTTACCTTCAGAATTGTATCAGAATAACATCAGGAAAATGTACAGACTACCTTAGCTAAAGCAATTTCTACTCTAGTCTTAAGAGAAAGGTTGCTAATATCTCTAATTTCTTCCACCCCATCTTTTCTCTCTTACCTTCCTAAATAAAGCTTTCCTTCTTCCTACTGAAGTATTAATATTTTCAGTACAAGAAAGGGAATTCTTACTCCATTTTCCCACTTTCAGTTTAAGCCAGTGTTGCTCAGAGCTGGAATGAAATACAATTAAATGACTGAGTAGAAAATCAAGATTTTGTTAAAAGTCAGAAAATTGATTAAACAACCTTAAGCTATACACAAAGCAGCAGCACTTAAGTACAATAAAGGTTCCTCTTCTCCAGGCTGCAGAGTTGAACTATTTTCTTTGTGGTTTTTTTTGTTGTTGTTGTTGTTTTGTTTGGTTGGTTTTTTTTAATCTTGTTAACTCTAGTTTGAGACAGAGCTGAAATTTTCTGATACAGTACACTGAGTTTTCTTAAGGTGAATGTTGAGCTGTGACACGGATGTGAGTTGTTGGTTAGCCTGCACAGTGCAAAATATACTTACAGGGCTCCCCACTTCCCCTCCCTGCCTGCCTGGGTGCACAAATACACTGATGAAGTTACAGACTTCTGGGAAATGCAGCAATGGGAAGAATCATGGAGAGGATGTAATAAGGGAGGAGGTAATATCATGGTGCAGAAGAATGGGAAAGAAGACAGCAAATAGCTGCATGGGGAGAAAAAAAAAACTTTCTGAAATGAAGCTGTGTGCTGGGGCTGGCTGCCACGGAGTTAACTGCATCACTGCAACCTGCACCTTGCCATCTTGCAACTAAAATTGTGCTGATAACACACCAGTGTTGGAGGTGCTGCTGAACAGGGCTTGCAGGATGTCAAGGCTTTCTCTGCTCCTCAGCTCTGTCCCCCACAGGGCTGGCAGGAGGCTGGGAGTGGGCACAGCCAGGACAGCACCACGGGCTGACCAAGGGGGTGCTGCGTGTCACACAGTGCCAGGCTCAGCCACAGAACTGGGGGTCTGGCCTTTCCACAGCACCCCCTCTTTGGAGGCTGACTAGGCACTGGTCTGCTTGTGGGCAGTGAGAAGTGACTTCTGCATCAGTTTGTGCCCTCCTACCCTTTCCCCTCATTTTAAAAACTGCTTTTATACCTTGACCCACAAGTTTTCTCACTGTTGATCTTCTGATTCTCTGCCCCCATGCCACTCTGGGGGAGTCATCTGCTGGGTGAGGATTTGCTGGCTCAGGTGATCACACCATACACTGAGAATAGGAAATAACCACAACCAACCTGGAAGTTAGAGACACAGAAACTATGGCTTTTTTCAGCTGCTTTTTCTTTTGTACTTTTTAAAAAATAATATTTATTCTACCTGAATTATCACATGGGTAGTGGGATTTAAAAAAAGATGCTTTTTTAATTCTTAACTTTTGTCCTGGATGTTAAAGAGCTCTTTAGGAAAAAGTAATTAAATATACAGCTAACACTGGCTGTCTCTGAATGTGAAACCCCGTATAGTTGCAAACAAAATTACTTCCATTAAGACACAGGCCAAATCTAGGAAAAAATATGAGCTGGTTTTAAAGTAGGTGTTCAATATAGGGTCATCAGAGTGCTATGCCAGCTGAAACGGGGACTGTGTTGCAGACTTGGCCAGCAGTCAAGAAGCTCACTCAGTGTGGCAGCAAGCTGCCTCTAGCAGTATTTTAATAGTTTTTCATCTTTGCATACGTTTTTGTTCCCATATTTTTCAGGCCAATGGGTGAAATTCAGGCTGCTGAGGTCAACTGTGGTGATGTCAACAGAGTGAAACTGTCAGTGTCAGAAAACGCTGCAGCGAGAATCTTAGCTTGCAGACATAATTGCAACTTCAGTACAAAGTTGGTAACTTTTTCTTCTAATGTAAGCAAACAGGGTCTTTGAATTCAGACAGAAAAGGCTAGGATGGTTTTCACTGTATACTTACCAATTTGTGTACAAAGATTTTCTGCTGTTGATGCTAACAGGAGCCCATCACTCTTTCTAACCATGACAGATCCAACTGCATTTGAAGGTGCTCCGTTTTCATGAGGAACAGTCCCCACCGTGCTGCAGGAAGCCATGCAGGTGTGCACCCTGCTTTTTCTCACTTAGGCCTTTCTAGAGCAACAAAACAAAAGGCACACAGACCCATAAAAGCACCCGAGGCAGCTGCCCTGCCTGACACACCGCTGATCTTAAGGCTTTATCAGTGAATCAATGTCACGACCTTGTAGCTGTAGCCTGAACAGAGTGTGCTACTTAGCAGTCATAGCGGCTCATTTGGAAAGAATTCAGTTCATAATTATAAAAAAGATTTTAAAAGTGTGTGCCTCGGGAAATACAGCCACAGACATAATGCCTGGGAGACTTTCAAGTTAAACACTTTTCAGTGGAAACTCTGCCTGCTGCCCTCCTACATACAGGAGAGGCTGTGCCCACTTAAACCACCATAAAAGGATGCCACAGCACTACCTTGACTGCTCAGTAGTAGGTGGATTGAGAAGGTGGTAAACTTGTGCTAGATAAGGCTCAATCTGAGTTACAGCAAGCAGATTTTTTCCAAATAAAATAATCTGAATTACCTAGGGTGAATTCAGCCACTGGCCCTGGCCTGCCCACTACAGAGATAAAACGGCAGCTGCACAGCCTGCATCTAAACTTGTGATGCCTGATTTAGAGCATTTCTGCTGTTCAAGCTGTGGGTGAGCAGTGAGAGCTCAGCAGGACCTCTCATCCCTTGTAACGCTTCAAGAGCTCTTGTTCAACAGCTCTGCTTTGAAGGAGTAAGAATGCCAGAACTGAGCCCATTTTTCCCTTTCTGTCAGTGGGGATAACCAGAAAAGCTCAGGAAATTCTGGAGGCCAAGACAGATAGACAAAACGCTGAGAAGAAAAGGGAGAGTTTTTAAAAAACCCAAAACCTCTTTTCTCTATCCTTTTTCACTTTGGTAACAGCTCTCCTGCTCCCATCACCAGTCACCACATCAGCTTCTCTTTTCTAATTAAGTGAGTCTGGAGCTGACTTGGAAAGCAAGCCCGCAGCTACGACACAGAGACATTTCTTACTGCTTTGTGTGATGAAGTAGGAGCCTGTTTGGCCAGTCAGTGGCTTAACTTACTTTATTTTAATGAATTATCCATGAGGTGGGATACATAGAGGTGCCATGTCAGCATAGTCTGAGGTCATCACCAACATCGTCAGACAAGCTGTGAAATTAGTTCTAGGTGGCAGTACTTCGTGTGGAGTCTAACAAAATCTGTATAAGCACCAGCCAAAATAAATTATCATCTCCTCTCCTGCAGATGTGCACTAGTACCTACCTGATGCCATGAGGGCCAGCATGGCATGCCACCAGCCACAAGGAAAATTATAAATTGAGACCTTTTTTTAATTCAGAAAAATATTAAAAGTTTGAACTCTGACGTGCAGCTCAAATTATGTGCATAAGGAAATATATTAATTTTTTCACAATGGAAGAGCTTCGATCTTTTTCCCATAAAAATCCATCAGATCAAACCATTTTCTGTGAAATATTAATTAAGAGATTGTAAATATCAAAATTCAGATCATTAGTGAGGCCCAAATAACGTAAGTATAATATTGAGAACTGCTCTGAAAATCAAAGGGTCTCACCCATAATGCTTTCAGCCAAGTCCAAAAACTGAAACAGTTTAATTTGCCAGCAGTTTTGTAACATTTCTTGCAGCAGT
Organism: Nicator chloris; assembly: GCA_013400495.1. NCBI lineage: Eukaryota > Metazoa > Chordata > Aves > Passeriformes > Pycnonotidae > Nicator > Nicator chloris. The sequence goes on along the minus strand of WAAE01002672.1, from coordinate 103,158 downwards.
GAGATATGCTTGATAAGACCCTTTGCCTGGAATATACTTTTGATGTCTGAGACAAGCCTGACATTTCCACTTCCTATTTAATTTTTAAGTAACTTCTGCTTTAAAGTTCTGAGACTAAGTTTCCTGCCCCAAGTAAACCAGATCTCTTCATTTTTTACTTTCATTTTCCACTTCTGCTTTTCTTTGCCAGTAATATCACTAGTAGCTGAATCCCAGTGGCAAAAGGCTTCTCAACCCTACCGTTTCCACATTTTCTGCAGAATTGATCATCACTTCTGTCTCTGAATAAAACAAACTTCAAGGCTATGCATTTAAGTCTTCTAAAAACAGTGCCATGTCTGCTGTCCTGCAGTTACAGTGAACCTCTGGTTTCACTGCTGGAGATAAGCAAGCATCTCACACAGCTTCTGGATGAAGAAATAAATTCAGTGATTGATGCACTGAGAACAGCAGAGCTTGAGTGAAATTTGACTTTGCAATATCACAGAACAGAACACCAAACAAATTCCTTTTCCAGGTCTCAGTGCTACTGTCGTTCAGGGCACTGCCAAAGACAGTAATAGGGCAAGAGGCTTTGCCTTCCATTTTCTCTCAAACCTAGAACTATTTGGCAGGGAAAAAAAAGACTGCATTGCAGTAGCACACACTTCCTCATCAGGATCAGGTAACAGCCTAGCACAGCAAGGAAGTAGCATGACACAGCTGCCCTGGGAAGCCCCAGAAAACAAAGGGGCCTAGAATAAGAACCACTAACAGAGAGCACCAAATAATTTTTATATAAACATATTTTATCTATAATATATGCAGAAATCATGTCACATGTATAAATCATGAATAAATATATAACTATGTATGTAAAATTGCAGCACAAAAAAAATATTTATATCAGGAAATGATCTCCGCTCCTGGCAGAGCTCTATCAAGAACTTTGTAGTAAAGTTATAAATATACTTTACCCATGCTGTGAGGTATTCTTTTACAAAAAATAAATCTATTTTAATGATGCAACATGACATGTCCCTCTCCTATGCAATGGCTGAATTACCTGTAACAAGTGGGACTCTTTGGGTTTTTTAATGAAGATTCGGAATATGAACATGATCCTTGTTCACACAGTAGCTCACAAACCACTCTCTTCTTCTGTAGGGAATGGGATGTGCATTTACAGCCATGCTCAGGCATTCATTCGACTGTGGAGTGCATTATGACTTGAAAGTAAAACCTAGCCCACCATTCATACCTTCCAAGAGTCTGGATCTTAGAGCTAATCCCACAGTTTCTCACTCCATCTCATCTCCACTCACCTCCATCATGGCAGATTACAAGGCAGAGCATACTTCAATCACTACATGCTTTTTTTAAACTTTAGTCCCCAATGAAATAATTCCCATTGAAAATTTTACAAAGTGAAAATCCCAATAAGTAGTGTTAAGAAGTAATATTAAATAGAAGCCTACAAGCAGTTCTTGGTGTTCAACCAAAATTAACTGTTGACTGAGTCTGATTCTTCACTTTGAGGGGAAGTTTTATTAAAAGGAAACGCCAAGAAAATATTTTTTCCCCTCAGTTCCTAGACAAGATTAACTGTATTCTGCTTCACAAATAAGAGTGAAAAGGAAAAAATACAAGCCATTTGAAGTGCTCTTTCTTTCCCCAGTGTGTTAATCAGACACTTCAAGTGCTCTGTGACCCTGAGGAGAGGAGGACATTCCTTTCAGCCTCGCTGCTGCGTTTTTCTGACTGTGCTCCCAGGCCTGTACACCCAGCAGCAATCCAGGCACAGCCAGCTGGGTTGGTATAATCTGGAAGCTTGTTGCAATAACACACAGAACAAAAAAAAACAAAAGGAAGAGCCTGGCAGCTGTATAAAACTCCCTCTGAGCTCCACTCTCCACAGAAGTTCACCAGCCCCAGCAACCAGCATGACCAGCCAGTCTCAGGGAATCCAGCAGCTTTTGCAGGCAGAAAAACGTGCCAAGGACAAACTGGAGGAAGCCAAAAAAAGTAAGTAGCTGGCCTGGTTTTACTGTATTTCTCAAGTGCAAGCCTTTCAGAATTACAGTAGCTCACAGAAAAAGATTATTTCATCTGTATACATGCACTAGTGCTGTGCCTTCACTGCAGCCAGGCATTTACTCAAACCTGAACATTCAGAGTTTGCTTAAAATCCTGTGTGTTTGTGTGTACGTGTACACGTCCCTTTTTACATTAAAAAAGATTTTCTTTGTTACATTCATCCTGTCAGCTGCATTTGTTCTTCTTTTATCTCAGTGCTGATAACGTCATTACTGCCTTGCTATTTAAATTAAAATCCTACACACCTTTGGCTGCCAGCTCTGGAGGACCAGACTCCAAACTCGTTATTTTTCTTCATAGGTCTTGGTAAAATTTTTCAGTGTTCCTCTTTACTTGCAAAATTCAGTAACTTGTCTTCTAATTGAAGCTGGGCTTCAAAAAATTAGATTAAAACTAAGGGGAGACTTAAGCACCCTGATAGTAATCAAAGTCACAGTAAAACCATGAGCACAGAAGTTTTATTACATGGTATAAGTAATTATTCTCCTGAGTGCAGGTACAACCACATGAGTCATTGATCTGCACTAGCACTGAAACATTAATACTGTTCTCTGGAGTGATCTTGCTTTAAAAACCAGCAGCAGAATGCAAAGAAAATGCATGACAATGATGTCATGTGGAACAAGAGTGTGATTAAAGGAATATACTTTGTTTTCCAGGGAGGAATGGAAGCTAAACAAAATAATTTGTGTAGTTTCCATAAACCTTCTACACGTGAATCAGCACTGTTGTGTGTTCATTAATTTTTAGTGTGACGTGTCAATTTGTCCAGCAGCACACAAAATAAGCAGAAAGGCAAGTCCCCTCCCTAAGCATCCAGCCACTGCCTGTGCCTGCCAGACACAATAGAGATTAAAACAAATCCTCCCACCTTCCTAAAACAGAACTCTCTCAGGCAGAAACCTGAAAGCAAGGGACTTTGCTTTCAGGTTTCTGCCTGAAACCTGATCAGGGAACACACTGATCCCTCAAAGCAAGAGAGCACACGACCTGGAAGGGCATAGCCTCAGTGGAGGGAGGAGTTAGGCCTGAACACAGACTGCAGACTCAGGCCTTTAACTATCATAGTTTGAAGTGGATTATGCTTTACTTCTGGGTTTGGAGCATTTTTTTTTGTTGCTTTAATTTCATTTGTGTTTGTTTTTAAAACCAGAAGAGTCACTTAGCTTTTTCTGTAACAGTCAGTTAAAAAGGAAGCTTCATAAATTAAGGAACTACAAAAATGAAAAGAATCATTATAACATAAAAGTGATGACCAAGGATGAATGTCTTGCAGAATCCAGACAGAGTTATGGATGCGTTTACTCTACTCTGCAAAAGACACACTCCCTTGTCATCACCTCAGCCTCACTTGGAGTGCTTGTGATAAGGACAGGATTTCTTACAGATAAAGTATCTTCAGACCCCTCTGAGTCGGAAACTGGAATTAAACCACCACCAGTGTTTACCTCAACATTAACACACTAGTGGGAGTTATTAACCAGCTATAGAAAAACAGCTATTAAGAATTTTGCTATCAATAAAATTATTTAGAGTAAAAATATATCATCACTATGGCTTCTTTTCTATTACCTTTAACACCACAATTGTCTTGCATTTATAAAAATTAAGGAAAATTAAAACTTCAATACACAAATTTAAACATAAGAAAACAGCCCAGTGACTGCAAGAGAGGAACAGGCTGCCCAGAGCCTGGAGAATCTCCATTCTGAGACATTCAAAACCCACTGGATATGGCCCCAGTCAAGCTGCTCTTGTTTCCATCAAGGAGTATATTCTATAGACTCATTCCAGCCTCAGCAGTTCAGTGTGATTCCAGGAAAAACCTCAAGAGTTTCCAAAATTAGCAGATCAAGGGCAAACAGTTTAAATAAATCCCTCCTGGATTTTGTGCTAAACCAAGCATTATAGGTAATCTACCAGCATAATTATACCTAGACAACCATTATACTCAACATTGCACGAAGTTTGCAGTGAAGCTACAAAACAAAATTTAAAATTTCCATCTTGTCCCTATTTTAAGTATTTTTCATAGCACTGTCACTACACCACCTTAGATAACTATGCCAGCAGAAGTTAAATATTGTGGGACAAGGGTAAAAAGGATTCTTTTAGAGGCAAATCTGGCTATTCTAAGGTGGGATTACTTCAGCAGTCTCTTCCCCACGTTGATTCTGCAGTTAGATCAAAGCAAAGGATTGCAGAGTTTGAGCATAAACGCTAAACGAAAAGGAAATACACGAAGTGCAGCAGATCTGTGCAGTGCAATTGGCCGAGCTGTGCACACACAGCTGGGTGGAACCAGGAAGGACGTGCTGCTTCACCCCGGAATGGCCAGCTCGGGTCCAGCCGGCACCGGCTGGGATCAGCAGCTGCTGCTCACTGCCGGTCAGGGCTGCCAGGGAAAGCACCGAAGCCTTCCAGCCGTGCCACGGGCTGCCCCAGCCCCGTGACCTCCTTTGTCACCCCAAATTGCACAACACCGCCGATGGGTCAGGCTACCGTGCTGACGCTGGGACATCAGCTGGCAGCTTGTTCATTGGACACACCACGAAAAGGCGTTTGCGAGGAAATGCGACTAGCAAAACTCCCCTGATGCAAAGCCGTCAGTGTTTACAGTTGATACCCACAGAACCAATCAAAATGTAGTGTGAACACACATAATATTGTATATAAACAGTTAATGGGCCGAGGTTTTGCTGACATATGTGCAGTTGTTGGTAATGCAAAAGCCACTTGAAATAACTGAAGAAATTAGCAAATAAAATTATATTGCTACACACAAAACAAAGCAAAAATGTAGTGTTAGAGCTCCTCTATACATGCTTTTTCTTATGTCCTGCTGAATACCCTTTTCCCTGGCATAATATCATTAGCTGATATCATTTATACCTGAAAAATTATTACTATTTTAAATAACTAATAAATTAACACATGCAAGGCTGAAATTATTGAATTGATTAAAGACAAGCCAAACCAGTCTGCAATCCTTTGGCCTTTTGAACATGGTGCTGCTTTATCTATTATTTTTACTTTAAGCACAGTTTGGATCCCAGAAATAACTGAGCATTGACAGTGCCAAGACATCAATTCCTGAAAACCCTTTTGGGTAAAACAAGGGAAACAAATGTGTCGTGAACACCGGGCTTAGCAGAATTTGTTCTCCTATAGATTTTTATACCATCCCCTGAATTTCTTATACCTAATAAAAAGAAAACTCAGATGAAATATTATGGAAAATCAGATTTAAACCAAATGTTAATCAAAGTAAGATATTGTAAACAGCATTATATCCATGGCACTCTCTTGGATAGTATCCAAAACATATTTTATCTACTGAGAAAGCTATAATAATGCTCAGCTGCCTCTATTCTATTTTATTAAAAGTACAAAATAGCTTTCTCAGAATGCTCATCCCCAAATCCCATTTTCCAGACAAGTTAGCAAAGACAACTGAAATGATTCTATTTTAAGAAAATCTGATTAATTTTTGGCAGCTTCTTCAAATGACTTGATTTCTATGCAGAAATTCAGCTAGAAGCCTAGATGATGTGTTTGAAAACACAACTCCAACTTTAGCATTGCAGTTTTTGGAAAGTAAGATAACTTAGTGTTTGAACAAATTAGAATGCCACATTTTTCCCTCCTACTGTCTTTCTTGCAAGATCTAAAAAACTCCAATAACCTAAAAGACACCAGTTCTTGTGGATCTAACCAGAGCAAGGTGTTTCATTAACATCACAGAAATACCTAGAAAGAAGAATACAGGTTTTCTCCATGCTAATAACACCCTCCCATGTCAGGCAAGAAAATCCTATACAGTGCTGACTGGTCACAAAAAGTTTTTTAAAATTTGGCCAGTTTAACACAGTGCCTAAAAATTTATAGGCTGTGGGCAAGGAAACCAGGCCTAGCACAGCTGCCTTTGCTGCTCCCCATCTTCAAGGATGGAATGAGGAACAGAAGACCAGCAGCAATCCTGGCCCTCACAGCTTGGCCTTTGTGGCAAAAATCTCTTCAAACTTGGGGCTTTCTGTACCTCACTTCTATGAATCTGAGGAAATGTCATAGGGCCAGGCTAGTTTGTCTATCCTCCTGCACTTCTTGCCCTCTTTTTGCTTGATATTGGCTGAATTCCAGTGCTCTGCCACCCTTCAGTGTGTAAGGGTTGATTTCAGCTTGGCTGTGCTCTGCAGAGAACCCAACCCAGCAGATCAGGAGGGCTTTGAAAAGGCAGTCCTGTATTGCACAACTACGGTAGCAGACAAGTGGTTAACAACAGACCAGTTAATTAATTTTGGTTTGTCTCTAGTGGAACAGCAGGTTAAGCTTTAGTTTCTGCTTAACTTAATCAGGTGCAGCATATGCACCATCACATATGTTGGCAGTTGCCGATTCTGTCCACAACGTTGTTGAACTAGCAGTAATTTACTCACAGCTTTTCCACTTAATTAAATAGGAAGCAGCAGGTTCCTGCTGTGCCAATCCTAAAGGCATCACGGAAAAATGAAATGGCTGCCACCCTACAGTGACACCCTATGCATTGTGCTTACTCCAGAGCACTGCCAAGAGCTGACACGTATGTACATATATACTCTTTGGTTCACTGTCTACGTTGTCAGAGGCAACTGAACTGTTGTTTCATAGTTAATCTCTTTCCATTTTGTGCATTTTAAATGGATATATTTATCTATGTGGTGGCCAAATATGCAACATATTTACTACAGATGGCCCCCCAGATGGAATTTGAAATTAAAATCCCACTGATTTTGAAATAATTTAATTTGCTATAGAGATCCAGTTCCTCAGCTGGTGAAATTGGCAAAGCTTCTTGTAGTCACTCCCCCCCGACTGCCAGCTCCAGAGAATCACCCCCCGGCTCCACTCCTACGGAGTGGAAACTCTACAAAAGGCTCATCAGCTCCAAATTTGGAGAGGAGAATAAGGGAAACTTCAAAATACAGACCTAAACTTGGTTCCAAATTTTCTTGTCCAGACTTATGTCAGGCTCTTACACAGATCTGTCAGTTCACTCACCCTGGTTCCAACACTTCATACAGTGAGTGGCAGAAGCTGGGGGAAATCAGTCTTTTTCAAACAAACACAAACTCTGGAAAAATACCCACTAGGTTTTAAACAGCCTCTCTCCCCTTTATACATAAGCACAGAGGCTCAGTAGAAGGACTCCAAGAAACATCATTTCCCTCACAGGAGAGCCCTGCACAGATGGACTGGGAGTTAATAAAGCTCTGTAGTGCCTCAGTAGGCTGCTCCTTCCTGTAAAAAGCCTGTATACATGCCACCCCCAAGCTTCCACAATAAGAACACCCACAAAAGCCAACAGTTCAGGAATCAAGACTTCAAAGGTAATTCCCATTTCATGCATCTCTCTACTTCTACTCACCCATCTGCAGATAATTATTTTGGAAGGAGCCATCAACTGGAGAAGTAATTTCCTGCTGGATCAGGTATTTTACCCCGGTTTTTGCTGAATCCTAGATGTATTAGAACAGACAGTCTTCCTCCCAAGCTTCAGCTTCCTCATTATGCCATGCTCATTGGAAGCAAGCTGCCACATGACACACCTGATAAAGCTTCAGAAGCCCAGCTCAGGTGTAACCAAACCAGTGTAACAGCTTGGAGAAATAGCAGAAATATTTATGCTTGTCTTTCTAGCCTAGGCAGAGAATATTTCCTAGGATTTCAGGAAAGGAGAAAAGGTATCTTTTGTCTTCTGTGCTTGAACTAAAAGCCTAAAAAAAAGCTTATTGCTCAGTGGTGTTAAATAGGTTGTTACAGTGAGTAAATAAATCAATGTGCCACATGAGATCAAGATGGCTCTTTCAGTTGCCTAGGCTGCCACTCTCTCATTCTTGTGATATCCTAATTTAACCAACTAATCAGCTTTTCAGCCACTGAAGATATTTCTCCTGTTAAGAAAAGGGAGCAAGCTTATTCCCCCTCTCCTAAAATTCTAGCTGTACAGCAGAAAGAGACCCCAAAAATCAGCATCAGCCCAGGTGTCTCAAGTATAACATATCAGCATTCCATGCAAGAGGTTTACAGTTAGAAAATTACTTTTTCCTCACGAGGTAGTGTAGCAGAATTCTGAGGAGATCCATGCAACTTTATCAACTTTATAAATGACAGAGAAGCCCATAGGGGTTTTATGACACACTTGTCAGCTCGTTCATGTAAAAACATAAACATCACATTCCCATCAAGCCGTTTACTCTTATTCTTTACATGACAACCCTACTAGATCCAGGAAGTACCTTATGCCCAGTCCTGCAATGACTTACGTGCTCTTGATTTGACAAGCCCATACTGTTTTACCTAAAACAAAGTAACTATTCACAGCAAACAAAATTAGGTATGTAAGCAAGACTGGTGAGGAGGAAGGCTCCAGTTTCCACTACACCCTAAAATGTCTTCTTACAGATCACCTTCTTGTTTAAAATGAAAAGAAAAAAAAAGTTTAATCCCTTTCATGATTTCTGTGCACTGGCAAAGAATACTATTGACCTCCTTCTCTTAATCACTCTCCTCTGCATTTAACAAAGATTAGTAGGAAAGGGTGGAGGAGAAAAGGACAAAGCCTGAAAGTTGCAACTCAGTTTGGTAGTGGTTAAGACATCTTGCATTATTTTGGATATCTGCCAGCTCTAAGCAGAATCCAGTTGGTGTGGGATGAAGGCATTCTGGCAACCAATCAATACAGGAAATCTTACAGAATAATGTCTTTTCCCATCCGTGACAACTAAAATCTGTTATCTGGCTGCTACTATTGCTGATGAAGAAAAGATAGATATTTATTTCAACACCAAGCTGTGATTAGAAAAAAATGCATTTGTGTTGTGGGAAGGCGTCTACTTGCAAAAAGACTTCTGTTGTCAGCAAACCAAAAAGCTCTTCACTTGATGTGTGCTTCTGCACAGGAAGTTGGTCTCAGAAGAGGGGTACTTGCATGACTGGCTAGCAGTCAAAAAGTATTCTAGGTAAATGACTTTGTCTCTTCTGACCATTCTTGTGCAAATAAATCTGATGGACAAGACTTTCAGCAAAGTCAGTGTTCTACTATGCCAGCTAAAATAACTCTGATTTGGAGATTCAGTTCTGGGGTACAGGGATGGTATGAAATAAATGCTTCTTTCTTCTCCCTCTAGGAAAGGGTAAAAGGCTGAAGCAGGCCAAGGAAGAAGCCACAGCTGAGATAGATCACTACAGACTACAGAGGGAGAAGGAATTTAGAAACAAGGAAACAAATGTAAGTAAGAAACCCGTGGATGTGCTTTTGGCACACCAAACTGCTCAATGGTGAACCAAATTGCTTCCAAGAGTGTTACATGGGGACTCCTGCAAACCAGTGTGGTCGTACTGATTAAACACAGGGGTGTCATCTACAGTGTCTATATGCTTCATTTGGACTTCTTCATGGGCTTTGAATGCATTTGTAGAAAAAATTGTGGACATTCACCACTGCAATGGTCCAGATTCCATATTTGGTTCATGCTTATGCTTTAAAGACGTATATCCCTTAAGAAAAAATACTTTTGGGTCCTGTTTCTGTAACCACAGACAGACCTAATTCCTGCCCTGAATCTGGAGGATTCAGTTAGGTAGATGTGTCAGTAAAAGCAGAAGTTTAAAATGTTTCTTTCCATTTCTATTCCACTTCAGCTGTCTCTTTTCATTACATATAAGACTGCATCCTTTATCAACTGAAATCACCAAAACTTTGGAGTTTTTCACTGTTTCTATAGTAAAAGTGGTCTGACATGATATTTTCATATCTGAATAAAGCCATTTTATACATTTATGCCATCATTTGTGGCATTTTTCTCTACTATTTCCATGAAATTCACAAACCATTCTCTTTTTACCAGGTGACCTTCCTCCAACATTTTGGTCTTGTTTTTCCCCCAGCTTGTATCATGAAAAGGCAAGGAAAGCACTTGTGCAAAAACGGACACAAAAAAAAATAAAAAGCCAAAGAGGTCAAACAAAATCTGTTTCACAAACCTGTCATTTCAGTCTCACTTTACAAAAACATTTTCCAGCAGGGATCACAAGCCTTAGGAACATCTAGACACACAAAGTCTCCATCATACCCTGTCAACCGCCATACACACTGTCACACAGGAAGGCCAGGTAGAAATGTCTCAAATGTACAATTGTTTACTGACACCAAAATAAAAACACCTCTAAAATTTGTTCATCTTTTAGTCAAGCCAGACTTCTTGTTCTAGGTCGTGACAGCAGAAGAGTAAAGATGTTGCTACATTGTGAACTCAATTTTCTCATCACAACCAAATAAAAGCTGCAGGGAAAGGCCACTATTTGTCAACCGAACGTTTCACACAAGCAGGACAGAGCACATACTGCTACGAGGGACAGCATGTTGTACAACATCATTGCAGTCCTGTTCCACGTTCCCTGAGCCCCTTATGTCGAACATCCATCTACCCAGACAAATGCCATCATTATTAACCTGTGTCTGGAAGGCAGTCGGGAGCTCCAGCAAAGCCAGGGCAGAGGGAGCTCTGATGCCCGGTTCAGTTTACTTCCTTGGGTATTTAGACACAAGTATTTTTAATTCTCTGTCACAGTCTCCTTTAATGCCATTCTTCGTCTAACTTTGTGTCACTTGTATCCAAACTGCAGCAAATTTTCTCATACTATGAGATGCTTCATATCCATCCAGGATTAACAACAGCAACAGAAAAATAATGAATGAGGTTAGAATGACAATACACAGTATCTTTTTTCAAAACATGCAAAATTTTTTGCCTGGATCTCAAACCAATTTTTCTAGAGTTCGTCAGGTTTTCATTCAGTGTCTGAGGTCACCTAACTCTGGAGATGTGCAGCGTAGTTCTGAATTTTGTGGCTTCTGAGCCAATATAATATTTTAGCAGCTTAAAATGACACTAGCATGAGACCTGTATGGGAAAAATAAGGGACAGACCTTCAAGGTCAGCAGAAATCATAAACTAAGCAGAGTATTGCCTGCATTCTGCAAGAAAAAAGTCCTCAAATTCAGAAGCAGAAAAACAGAGAGAAAAACACATAGAAGAATAAGAATTTACTATCTCAAATTACAATATTAGCATGTGCTGAGAAAGCAGGTCTGTAGAGGCTCTTCTTAAAATAATAATACTTTTCTTGAGGCTTTTCAAAAGTATTTAGTAGCTGGATAACATGCAACCATCTGGGATCTCTAGAAAGTTACTTTCCCCAGTGGAAAAATGCAGTTCCATAAATCTGGTCTAAGCTGTACAACCTTTTCCACATGCAACCCTTGCAGCTTGTCTAAAAGTTAAAATAAAATGTCAGCTAAAAATAGTTATTATAGAAAGCACTAATCTTTTCACAATACTTATTATGTCTACAACCTACATTTCTTCCAAACTGAAAAGCAGGTTACATCTGGATTATGGACAAATGTCTTACTACGTTGCCAGGTACTGATAAATGGAACAGGGCAGGTGGCTTACGCAAAAGATGCTTTTCCTTCTTTTAAGGACTAACTTGGGCTGAAACCACACAGCAAATAGAGTTAATGACCCCTCCCTTGTTTCTGGTCATGCCCTAGCCACCCCACTAATATATCACAGGTTAGCTCCACCTGCTAGTCCACCCCAGAGAACCGTGGCAGGAACAAGAACAACATCTTACTTATTCCTTTCTTATTCTGCCAGCATGTAGAAAAGTCCTCTTCTCTCCACATGGAATTCTTTAGCTGGAAACCAATTTTTCTGCTGGTATCTGAAGGACTTTTCCATAAGGGAAGAATTTAAGGGATGTTGGGCAAGTGGGGGAGGAGGGAGCAAAGTCACAGATTTGGAACATGTGCATCTGTTTATAACATAACCTTGCTAAAATGTTCAGTGAGTACAGAGTCAATTAAATTCTAAGCGAATGTCCTGATATTAACTGTGCCAGAAGCTGTCTGGTATTTCGCCAGATAAGAAAATGTAACATTAAAAGACCTTGTCTGAGGCCTGTTGAGGGTTATACATCAATAACTGCTGAAGACATTTCAAGTACTCTGAAACTGTAATTATGCATTTTCAGGAAGGCTTTTCCATGTTTGGTCCTTAGCTGCACTCACAGGCATTCTCAGTGAGGCCAAACGAAGGCACACGGTGATAGAACCTAGCTGACTAGTCATTAAAATAGAAAACAAATTAAAATGAGCCATATAAAAGACAAAACATACACAATGTTTTTCCCACAGTGAGCTGGGAAACTTTGCTTACATAGGGAGTTCCCATTGCTAATGAGAGTTGCCTTTAATCCTGCTTTTCTGCATACAGTCGAATCCAGATCAAACCCTCACTGTTCAGAAGCACTGTGATATGTTTGTGTTATGCTTGTGCTACATGACAAAGAAAAGCACAATAAACATGGTCATATATAACCTCTCATTTTGCTCAGAGGTCTTCTGCTTTTCAGGTAATGGGCTCCCAAGGTAACCTCTCTTCCAAAATAGAAGAGCAAACAACAGAAGCCATCCGAAACCTTACAAGCAGCTACCACAGGAACATGGAGAGCATGATGAAAAAGCTCTTAAGCACAATATGTGACATCAGCCCTGAAATTCACCCAAACTTCAGACCTGCAGTTTAAGATTCATTGATGTGCTGTGTTTGTAAAGAGTAGCCTTCTTTCTTGATAAGGATAAATACTTCCTCATGTATTGTTTCTGTATGTGTGACAAAAAAAGAGCACTGAAGCCAAAAGCACACAATTCCATACAGGCTTTTGATGTGCCAGGAATTATACAGGGTTTCACAAGCATTTGTTGGAATATTGTTTCCTGTAGCTAAGCCCCTGTCATTTAGACAGGGGCAAGTCAACAACAGCAGAATAAATGATTATTTGACACCAGCAGGTTTTCAGTGGGAGTCTTTGTTCCTTTTGTCTTATAAAATGTTCTGTACTTGAGTGTTATGTTGCATAAAGTCTGTTTATCTCAATCTTTACTGTACTTCAAGTCACATGAAATAGAATATCACAAAAAACTAAAATAGAACATTTCTGTTTTTCTTGTGACACATGGAGTGGTCAGGTTATGGACCATACAGGAACTTTTGATTTTGGTCAAAAAGAATAGGTCAAAGCATTTTCAATTTTTCTATGCTAGTTTAAAGCAAAATACATTTAACTTGAACAAAAGTATGCTTAAAAGCCATACTTAAAGTATTTTCCTAATATTTAACTACACCACAAACTTTATATAGCTTTGTTAAGTCTAAAAAATGAGAACAGGCATAATCATTTTTTATAAAATTGCTATGGTGCAAGGGGCAGGCTAGCACATCTATTATTTTCTATACAGTTACCCTGAAAGCACAGGAAGCCAAGGGCTCAAACTCCACACCAGTTATGCTAAATGGTACCTGAATTCACAGGCTGTTCACCAGAAATTGCATCAGCTACAGCTCATTTCTGTTACCCTAAGCAACCTCAGGTAATACTTCCCTCTGCAGTAGCACAGATTTCCCTTGGAATAAATTCTACTGAAGTTAGGAAAATACAATATGATCTGTGCTCTCAAGGTGAAGCCCATTCAGTCTGATGGGAGGCTGAAGGGAGGCACTGATGAAGCGGGGATCTGACACACACCTGCACTGTGAGCTCCTTTAATGCCTTGTCTCCACTACAAAATTACACCAAATTAGAAAAGAAGCTTGAGAAATTGCAATGACTAGCAAACAACAGCCATGATTTTCAGTCCAAGTAGACACAGACAAATCATTTCAATTTCACAGCAGCTAGTCATAGGCAATCTCCTGTTCCAGCAAGGTTTACACAGTTGACGTGCTGTCATGTGTAAAATGACCGTAAAGCTGTAGTCATCCTAATGTCAGCAAACATGACTCCTCAAGGCTGTGCCTGGATACTACATAATCTCCAAGCCCTGATTGTTACAGTCTCCTCTGCTTGACTGTATTCTCTGGGGACCCAAGGATGCTGAGGAATGGGAAAGAAAGTAGAAATCCTATTGACACCAGCTGAAAGGCTCATTTATTTAGGAGCGCTTTGAATCAATGTGTGATAGGCTTTGATTTACTGAGGGGATGAAGGCACTCCAGTCCCAGCCTATTTTCAGGACCCAATGCAGGCACCTTCCTGCACAGCTTGCAGCAGTCAGGGCTGCCTCACAGCCCAGGGGCACATGCCTCCAGCTTGGGTCACGGCTGCAGCCCCACTGCAGTGCTCAGCTGTGAAACAAAGATCTACTGTGAGCCTATACAGTCACCAAGGTAGACACTAACACCTCACAGGGGCTCACTGCGGTGCTCAGGACTGCTCTGCTTTCCCTCTGGGCTACCTCAGCACCCTGGCCTCCAGCTATCACTTCTAAAAGTACAGAAATGTTGCAGGTTCAGCTGCAGAACTAAAGCAATGAGGCTTCCATTGCCAGCTGCATGGGCTAAAACACCCCCACCACCCCCAGCCCACCCCCCTCATGCTGAGAGCAAAATTGCCACAGCCTGGTGGGCAGCAAAATCGAACAGCAGCTTCTCAGGAGGCAGCAACCCAAGTTACATGAAGTAAAGGTTTGTCTTCCTTGTTACCCTGCTTCTTTTTATGACAATCCCTCTCTCCCTCATTCTTGCCAAAATCTGTCTTCTATCACAAACTGCTTCTCCTGCAAAGCTTTCAAGGCTGTCTATACCCTTCTGGTCCTAATGGCCACACACGCATCTCTTACTCAAATATCCTCTGCCCTGCAGTCACAGCCATGACCTGCCTGTATCCTTGTTACCACCTGCATACCTGAGGTACACACTGAGTATGAGCTTATGAAACTTTTTTGAATGTGATTATGTTCTTGAACTCCGGCTAGTCTGTGGCTACCGCTCATGAAAAAGGAATGAATTTGATAAGATTAGGTCTTTGATCTCATGATATAAATCTGAGAGCTTTTAGCACTCTGAGCATTTACTCTTTTACATTCAGTCCTACTTCTGGATATAAAAAAATTGGTCATACCATCACTTTTAGATGTTCAGAGGTAAGGGTCAAATTAGACTTCATATAATTCAGCAAGACTGTATTAAATGACGAGCGTAAATTACCAGCTGCAGCAATGGAATATTGGGATGCCAAGAAAGCACATGCTGAGTTTGTAAGCACACAAAATACCTTGTATGTGACATACTCACAATAATGGCAAGTAATTTTTTCCATGCAAAAGAAAACAAAGAAGGACAGGTAATTTCATTTTTTTTTTAATCCATAAAAGAAAGGTAAAAATGGTTACTCTGGATTAGCAGTCATCTACCAGGGAGGATTACAAATGCCCTTTCATCTCCTGGGGATATTCCCAGACTCATGGGAGTCCCCAGTCCTCACAGTGCCCTGACACTTCATTATCTAATATGCACCAATGCAGTTTCCAGATAAAATGGCAACATCCCACATGCCACAACACAAACAGATTTTAAGAACTAGAAAGCCACATACAGATCGCACTCATACAAGTCTTTCTCTTTTGTTTAATAATTACCATTAAAATCAACTGCAAGACTCCCACAGTGTGACAGATTAGGACTGAAGCAACAAACTTGAGTTTCCTAGATTGGCCCAATTCTTCACTGGCTTACAAGACGGGGGTTAACAAGGCTCTTTCTGTCTGGAAATGAAGACCTGTATTAATCAATAAATTCTAAATCTGCTGATACAAGTATCTCAAATAACTAGTGGAAATGGTCACAGCAGTGGAAAGTACAAGAACTGTTTTATACAACTCATGACATGGATTGGGCTGAATTTCTCTGGCTGCTCTCCCTCAAAATTCTCCTTTGAGTTATAATATATGAGGATGTAGTGATGTGGTTCCCATTCATGGGTGATGAGGGAAGATGTCTAAAGTCATGCTAGTAGGACAGAATATCTTTCAAGTCTAAGTAAAGTAAAATGAAACAGACGTGAAGAATTAATACTATGCTCTGTGTTGAAGCTGTCTACTGACTTGCCCATTAATTTCTGAAGAGTTTGGAAGCCAAGGTTTGGGAAATCAGAACCAGATGTTAATCCATTACATGGATTATGATATTAACTGGAATTTTTCCATATTAAAATATACTTGGAAGTTCATACAATCTGTAAAACATAAGTTGTTCTTGTAAATCATCATATGTAGGGTATAAGTGTGTGTGTATGAAGTTTTAACAGAACAAAATATTTCAGTCCCTGACTGAAAAGATTTTATAGCTCCAGGGCTGTGAGGAATGTTTCCCTGTAAGTTGGGACAGGATGCTCTGCTGTTGCAGAGCTCAGGAGCCACCACAAGGCAGGTGACAGCAGACTGCCATGACATACAGTCACAGGAGATGTGAACCTGCAGATCCATACGTTCACACGCAGCCTTGCCCAGAAGCATCCTTAACTGCAGACAAAGCAGGAAAGACGTCTGTGTGTAAGGATATATTGAGCATCCCTGCAGCAGGGAACAGTGTCAAACTTTGGGTACAAATTTGGGCAGGGTCAGACATCAGACTGAGTCTGGGGCTGAAGTAGAAAGACATTGTTAGGCTATTAAGCTATACCTTCCATTATTTGCAGCAGCACTGGCTGCTAACTATACTGACAGGCAGGTAATACTGCCATCAATTAAAGACATGTACAGTAACAGCTCTTACAAAAGAAAAAATGAACCTTGCCCCTGTGGACCATCAATGGAAATACATTATGTTCAACTGGAACTTCTCTTAACTGGATGCATCTTTCAACTATGGATTTGGTTTTTTCTCAAAATAACAGCATGCAGACTAATCAAATGTTGTCAAGACACAATTCTTCTTCAGTCCCAGCCGCAAGTCAGGCTTGCACTCTAGGATGTCCTCACCTGAAGACTAACTCATGGGAATGGTACCCATGTGGGACCTCATCATCACCTCCTCCATACTCTGGGGCAAAGAACAGGGCCCTGTCTGTCCAACAACTCAGTGTGGAGCCAGGCGCTATTGAAAATAAACATAAAGGGAGGAAAGGACACCAGGCAAAAATTTTGGGGTGACAGCAGCAATTCCAGGTCTTTTCTGTTCCAGAAGGCCCCTACAGTTATGTGTTGATTAAGTAGGAAACTTGAGCATTATGTAAAGTTACGTTCTGCCTCATGTATACAATGCATATTCTTTAAAATAATTTCCTCCAGCTCCTCATTGCAATAGAGGGAATGTTTGTTCCACAATACACAAGCAACATATATTCCTGTCAGCTTCACTGTGGCCTGTTCTTCACAGGTTTGATTATTCTGCATTTTATGGCACTATAAGGCACTGCATACTCTGAGTCTTCCCCGAGGAACATTAACGCTTGTTAGAAGTACATGACCCAACCAGTATTACTACAAAACACTTGGAAAATGTTGCATTGGAGTACTATTAATACACTCCATTGCATTTGCACTACATGACTGCATGTGGAAAATCTGATGACTTGCAAGCTTCTTAACTTACTGAGATTCCTCATTGATTTTATGAAAGATATGCCACAGTTGAACTACCTGACCCTGGGTGATTCCTGGAAGTTCCTCTGACCCCAGATCTGATTTATTTCCAGGGACATCAGACTTCAATATACTACCAAATTTCCATAACACTTTTGGAAATACAGGATTTTTTAGGAGAGCTGTGCTCCAAAAACAAGCTTTCCACAAAATATGCCACAAAAATAATCTCAAAACTTGCTATTAAATAGCTCTTGCTTTAAGAAACACAGTATTTATAATTCACCTGTAACAAACCAAAGAGCATAAATGTTAATATAAAACAGATCATCAATGTCAACATAACCTAATTTGCATAACCTCTATATATTTCATGTAAATATTTAACAATCCTGTGGCACTGATTTATTGCAGAAGAGATGGATAGATAAAACAGATCTATAACATAAATGTAATCTAACCATGTATGTGTCTGTGGCAAATAAATCTAGCATTTTGTGTCAGTCTCATTTCCATGCAGACTTACTCACGGGAAATGAGCAATCCCATTGCTGGCAGCAGGATGACTCATACCTGTGTTTTAAATGGAGTAAAGGTGAAGTGTGGAGGCAGCTCCGAGTGCAGAAGTGAGATGTAGCAGCAAGGACAGACTGCCAGGGCACAGGGGTGCTCAGAACTGTTCCTGCTGTGAATTCTGATCCACGTCTCCTCTCCAAGGGTGGCTGCCCTGCACCTCACACCAACACTGGTGTTCTACCAGCCCATGACCACACAGCCTTGACTTTCCAAAAAGCTAGCTCCCCAAGCATCAGGAGGAGATATTTTACCTCTTACTCATGGTTTCCCAGCTGTTAGCAGCAGCAAAGAATGTTTAATAAATGAAATAATTGTGTCTTATAACAGATTAACACTTCTTAACAACATATCTACTAAGATGTGCTTCAAGGAAAAAAAACCAAAGTATTGTTTCCTATTAACACTTAACTGCTCTGTCTGTGCTATGGGTAGTGTTTCTTATGGCACAGGCTGCCAAATCTATTCAGAATATTTTCCCTAATGTCTTTTCCATTCAGTTCTGGAGTAAGCAAATTAGCATTCAGCACTTTTCTCTTGTTTTTAAATCATTTTTCTTCCACATCCTTTGAAGCCACCCACAAAAGTGACATTGAGACAATAATTTACTCCAAGGTGAAGAGTCTGGAGAATCCTCACCCATTTCCATAAATACACCCATTTCCAATTCTTACTAACTTCTACAATTTCGACTGATACATTTATATATATAAGCAAATATATATGTCCCATGTGTATCCTTTGTACTCAAGAAGTTAAAGTCATTTTCATTATTGATTCAGTTTCTCTTTCTGAACATAATTATTTACCTACTTTGGAAAAATAAACAAAAACTACTTTTCTACTTTTTTGTGTCAAATTCAAGCCTGAGTTGATTCATCAGTTTCCACTTAATCAGTGCCTAAAAGAGCCAGTATTCACCATAAAGGATTTTACACCTGGAAATATTCCTTCCAAACTTTTGTTTATGTAGAACTATTGTGAGAAAACCCCTGAAGACTTGACTGTCAGCTGCTGGGAATCACTGGAAGCAGATGATACCAACGGGGTAGCAATCAACACAGTTTTGTGAAAATATGTGAGCTCTGCATCTGTCTCTGGCACTTTCTGTGCTGTGCTGTTCCACAATGTCCCAGCACGTCTGCTGCTCTGCTGGTGCTGTTGCTCCTATCTGAAACTAGATTCAGTAAGAAAACCACCTTGTGATGGAGGGGGTTGCCAGCCTAACAAGGCACAAGAAAAATGAGTGCATGGTCACAGTTTGTGCCAGGTCTGTGTGCAGGCACCCTGCTGCCCAAAATAGCCCACTGTCAATGACATGGGCTGCAGGGTACACTGGAGAACTGAAGAGAATTTCAAGGTGGCAGTGCCTCTCAGGAAAACTGGTACTTTCTGAGAGAACTTTCCATGAAGTGTTTCAATCAGCTCAAGCTTAAAATTGTGCTGGTCTATTATTTTCAATGAGAATAGCTTTAATAAAGAGAACTGATTCTGAAACACACTGCAATACCCTCTGGACTAAGTCTGCTTGAACAGAACAAATGGATACAGCCATGTTCACTGAAACATGAAAATTTGTCACAGCTTTGATCTGCACAGAAATTCAGTAATTCCACAGTAAAGCATGGTGTTTAGAAATGATTCACTTGTTTGAGATCTGACTCGTTCAAGCACTAAGACCAATATTTATACTCTTTGGTGGTTAAGAAAGATGTCATATTCAGAAGAAAATATGTTCTACACAGAAGCATGTGGACTTGTCAGCAAACACCGAATGTCGTCATATATACTAATATGTTATTAATTACTTTGTGGATAGTAAAATCAAGTCCCTGATGTACTTCAGAGTGAAAATATCTTTCCTCTCCTTGAAATGGAGAGCAAACTTGTATCCCACATACTAATGTGGATGCCAGCATTCCTCAAAAACTTGTGCAGCTTTTAAATTAAACATGAGATTCATTCTCTATTACCACGTGGAAAAGGTAAGATTAAATTTGTACTCGTTAAGACAGCATGCAATTAAAATTCAAAGCATTAACAAAAATGGCACTGTGCAGTTTACAGTTGACTTGCGGACATAAAGTTTAATGAGCCTCTTTGTTTTCTCACCCCTCTGCAACTGGTTCCAACTCTTTTAACTATTCCTTTGCCTTGTAAATTCAGGTCCATGTGAGGTGAAGATGAGTGTGAAGGTGTGTGTAACCTAACGAGCGTGTCTGAGTTTGTGTTTCAGTGCCCTGCTTCCCCTCAGCTGCTCATGTGAGCCTGGAGCATGCAGAGCACCAGCAGCAGCCGAGGGCAGGAGCCAGCCCAGAAACTGGCACTGCAGTGCTTACAAATGTTTGTGGAGAAAAGAACATCAGTGGTACACAGACAGCCATTTGCTGACCTCATAGGCTACTCCTGGTGTTCAGACTTCAGCGTGTCTATGGAAGAGCTGGGAATTGAAAGAGCAATCTTAACATGAACCTATAAACGAGAGGAAGCACACTCCAGCAGCATGGGTTTATAGCAGGTCCAGTTCTTGACTTAAAGCCTCAGGCTACTGCCCTAAGGAAATTGCTAGATGTGCAATATCCAGCTCCTGTGCACAGTGGGGCTGTCCCCAAGAGTACCCTATATTTTTTTGTGCATTTGTTCTAATACAAATGAGGCAGAGAAGGCTTATTTACAAAAATCACACTGCTGACATGACTGAAAAACTTGAAGTCATCTCTCCATAATTCTATATATGGATTTTATCTGCCTTTCACAGGATCTCTGCTCACATTAAGCACATCTGCCTCACCAAGGGAGTGCAGGTATGCTGCAGTAACGGGCTGTTGGTTAGTCTCTTTCCCACAGCCACTAGCGTCATTCTGAAGAGTAAACATAAGGTCCCACAAAACTTTCCTGGCTTCTCACTTTCATCAGGCCAACACTTTCTCTCACACAAAATGCAACCTGCTTTTCTAAATGTCTGTTGTGTACCCTAATTTATTCGCACCATAATCTGCTTCATTTCCACTTAACTTATGCATCCAACTTCCATTATCATCTAATTACTTTTTCAAATAATTATCTTCATGCTTTCTCCTTCTCTAACAGGAACTCATGATAGATACACATCACATTGCTTCATTTTTCTTCTCTACATTCCTAGTAATCCTACCAAAAGAGCCTGGCAACCCTAAAACAAATTGTTTTATGAGGCTAGTACCCAAGAGCACCTTTTCGGACTTCCCTATTCATCTGTTGCCACGTTGTGCTACAAACTCCTGAAGAAAGGAACCATCCGCCCTTCCAACCTCAGTTTCAAGTCCCACCCAAACTGCAGTCCTGGTCCACGACTGTGGTACTCAGGAGTTATCAAACACAAATTATTGCTAATAAACCACAGAGTTTGTATAGGGTTTGGTACAACAGAATGACCGAGGGACATTTTAAACTGAGAAGCCATAGGTAATTCTAACTCATTCCTCTTACACTCAGTAGAAACCAAAAAATATTCCTTGTGTTTATCCCTGGGGTGGGATTAAAAAGGCACATTATAAAAAAAAATCCCATTTGCATTGTTTTTACTGAAAGACTTTAATTTAACAGGTCTGACCTGGATTAAAAATAATGACCCTCCAAATTCCAAACATTCTTCATGTAAATACTGGCTGTCCATTTATAGCATAATTCAAGCCAGTTCTTAAGTTGTAGCTGGCTCACCACCACCTGCCATTAACAGCTTGTTCAAAGTTGAACCTAATTGTACAAAGAGAAACCATCAAAGTTATTTCTTAACCAATCCATCATCTTTTATGCCCATCTCTAAGCGTGCCACTGCACTGCTGGTAGGCAGACTAATCTCTCAGGTATATAAAGGGAAGGGACTACTGCTTTACCATTACTGCTGGCTAATCCTATTAAAATAACAATATGTATACAATAATTAGATGTCAGAAATAATGGCTGCTGCTCTAGTTCTACCCTCTCCTTTTTTTAGTTGACTCTGTATTTCAAGAGAAAGTGATCCAGTGGCCTCTAGTTCTGACCTTTGTCAAGTATTCCCGAGATCTGCAGCTCAGCTTTTCTAATCTTACCTTGACTTCTCTTCAGTGACCCCCATTCCCCATTACAGACCCCAATTACGTCAATATTCACAGTATTCCCTAAAGCACCGCTACATGGAACACTATTATCTCTTATCTATTTTATCTATTAACCTTAGGAGCACTGGCAAGCTATCATGGGCAATCACTGTGCCTACAGGAAAAGGATAGAAAAGGAGCCGTGCTTTACAAGCGTACGTGGAAAATGTTTGCCACTTTGAATACATTTTGTGTTTTCTTCTAAAGGAAAAATAACCAGATATATCAGAAGCAAAGCCAAAAGTATCTCAAGCCTCTCAGCTCTTCTGCATTCAGTGAATTACTTATATTTTTTAAAGATAGTTCCCCTTGATTCCCACACATTTTGTATTGCTCACTCTTCTTAGAGAGCCTGTCAAAAGACAACAGCCACCTGGGGGTGGAGGTGTCCTGAATCTCTAACTCTAGCTCTATACCCTGTCTTCCAGGCTGACTGCCAGGTTCTTAGGTTGGTGATGCTGTGCATCTGCGTGGGGATGGGAAACCAACTCCTGAAGAGCAGGCTGCTTCAGGAGAAATAGATAGTTTGGGAGAGAAGCAGCAGTCAGCTCATAAAAGAAAATGCTAGCATGAGACAGCTGGAGGAGAGATCTGCAGGAGCAAAGCTCATCCCTGCTCATGTATCACCAGTAGAACCAGCAAATTATTTATTTGTTTCCCAGTCAAGATGTTTGGGGCTTTTGGAAATCTGAAATCTAGAAATAACATATATAAAGACAGCCGAGATCAATTTTTCCCCACTCACTGGTGGTTTGTTTTTTGGGTGGCTTTTGAGTTGCAGATTTGCCCATGTAATCATATTGTGTAATATTGCTGATTCCAGATAAAAGGGGAAAGAATTTGTCTGCTTCATTTAAAAAAAAAAAGTCAAAGCATACATTTTGAACTGATGGGTTTTGATACTGCTATTAAAAAAAAGGAGAAAACCCCATAATCTTCCCTTTTTCCAAAAAGCTCAAAATGTTTTTGAAAGCTGTTTTTCAATCTGATGTGGAGAGCAGGGGCAGAAGCATACAAATGCTCTGAGCACAGTGGAAGGGGAAATCCTTTGGCCTCCCCTCTACTTTTGGGATGACATTTCAGAAGTACTGATCTTATTCCAGCTCCTGCAGAGATAGGAATATATGCCAAAGTAGTGAAGACAATTTAGAGGTATTGAGCTTTTCTGGTGAGGAAAAAAAATCCACGTATTTTGTGCTTTCCATGTTTAAAAATGTTGTTTAATCACAAGCCAATTCTATTTTGAAATGCAGTGCAGAATGCTATCCCCGATCAGGACTCAGTGCTAATTCCATCTCGAATCAGCAGATGGCACCATGAATTCGTCAAACAGGACGGAGACCAGAAAGAAGTATAAATCTATTTCCCCAAAAAGGGGAAAAAGAAAAAAAGGAAAAACATATACACCGAACTTGACATACATAAATCAGGAATGAAATTCAGAGGGTGTAACTCCCCTCACGCCACCCCTCCAAAAATAAAACGGGCTGTGGAACACGCTGTGTGACACCCTGATGCACAAAGAGCAGCTACACCTATAATGTCCGCAGCCTTGCCCTGTCACTGACCTACACCGTCTCACGGCTGACTGTCAGACTGAAAAATAAAAAACCAAACCCAAATCTGAAACTATTTAAACAAACAAACAAACAAACATATCCCAACTTTCCCTCTGATCTCCCCTTGCTCTGGAGGAGAAGGCCTCCCCTGGGCTGGAAGGGGGACCCAGGAGCAACACAGCAGGGAGCTGAGAGGAGAAGCTGCAGACAGAGATGCAGCTGCAGAGGTCGAGCGGCTGCAGCACAGGTACAGCGTCACAGGGCTCCGGAGCCCAGCCAGCAAACCACAGGCTGAGAGCAGGCAAGTGCACAACAGTTTGCAAGACTTTTCTCTTCCACCCGAACAGCAAAATCTCTACTTGGAATTCGAAGGTAGAGGCAGCCTCCGCATGTCCCTCACCAGCGCCCTACAGCCCTGAAGGAGCACAGCATGAGCCCACAGCTCCAGCAGAGGCAGGAGGCAAGCTCTGCTTGTCGGGGTATGTTCCCTTCCCCTGGCCTAGCCATGCTCATCCCAACCCCTGCTGGTAGGATAACTCTCCTGGCAGGCATGGAGCTGGCACACACCTGGCACCTCTTCACACCCACCGGGCTCCCACAGGGCTTTGCTGTGGGCACAGTGTGCCATGGGAAGGTGGTTCCTTGGCACAGGTGCCAAGGGATGTGCAAGATGTGCTCACCCCCAGCTAAAATCTGCTGCCTTAAATATGGGCTTCTCCATGCTCTTCCATATGAACAGTGAGTGTGAAAATCCTGCCTGTCCATCTGTTCCTTAAAGGTTTCTTTCTTTTGCTGCGTGTTAGAATTTCTCCCCAAATCTTCTTCAGTGGCACAAATCACATCAGTGACATTTATAGGTTAGGTAAATGGTATGCTGCTGACATCATCTAAGCACAGTAACAGGCACAGTTAGGTTGTCTGTGGATAGCTATAATGCTATGGACTTTAAGCTCAATTTATCCTGTTCTCAATGAGCAATAATTAAAATGTGCAGTAACAGAAGTATGGCTCTGAGAAGCAATAACCCTACCATGCAAAAACCAGAAATTTTCCCAACAGAAGAGAGCATTCAATCAACAGTTTCAACCATGGCACAGAAGTGAAAACCCTGATGTTTAAAATTTAGAGAGGAAAGCAGCACGGCAGTAAAAAGATGAGCTTACCTTGCATTGCATGGAGTCATCTTGTCTCAGGCCCAAGGAGTAGATGCTGTAAATTTTTGCCACTTCAGACTCTGCACGTCTGGTTGTTGAAAAGTGATTTTTCTTCCTGGCCATTCCTTACTATTTTCCCAGCCTGCCTAGCAGGCACAACTCAGGAATTACCAATACCTCGGCAGTGACACAATTGATTAAGTATGAGCAATACCAGCTTGGGTTTTGCATTCAGTCAGAGCTCTGTAATGGCAGCACAAGGGGCCTCGCTTGTTGAGCAAGAAGGGCTTTATGTCATTTGTCCCTAGAGCAAGGCACAAGTGATCTTGACGGAGAAGGCAGCGAACATACTGTCAGAAGCCATATTCGCAGGGAAAAGGCAGAACAATGGAGATTAAATGACAGGGCAGAAGCAAGGAATTAAATCACCCCCGAGGCTCAGATATTCCAGGCTTCCCCATGACACCTGCAAGAGGCACAGGGAAAGACCTGGAGCAAATCCCTGTGGAAGTCTTGCTGTCTGTGCCAACACTCTGATGGAAAAACTGCAAAATCGCTTGTGGCTCTTCTAAAAATCATGGGCCATACAACCTCATGTCCAGCTGCACACTCACTTTTCAGCCAGTTTCCAGTCTGAAAACTGGACTGGAAAACAACAGCAGGATTCCTTTCAATCCAACTATTTTTAACTCTTTCTTTCTCTAAAAAGCATAACTCCTTGTCATGGTTTAACATAGTTTCGTTTTTAGCTGGGGACGGAGCCCATGAGCTGCGGAAGTGGCTCCCTGTAAGGACCTTGGCAGCTTCCTTTGGACCTGACAAAGCCAATCAGCCAGCTAGTTTGAATATTGACAACTTGTGAAACCACCTAAAAGAGCTGAAAACACCTCTGTGGAAAACACATTTAAACATGAACAAAGCCTGGGAAAAGCGCTAGTTTCCAGCCTTTGAACAGGTAACTGGGTGCTGGCCGGGCCAGCCCCGCACGGCCCACGCAGCCTGGCCGGGGCCAGGCCAGGCTCTGCTGCGGCACTGGCCCCTTCCTGGACGGGGCCTGGCGGGGCAGCTGGGGGCCCTTCCCAGCGGGGCTGAGCCCCTTCCAGGTGAGCCCGCCAGTGCCACCAGGAGCCATCCCAACAACAGGAGCAACCTTGTGGCCGGACCTGTGCCGGGAGTGACCCAGCGGCCGGCGCTGGAGGCGGCCCTGAGGCCGGGAGCGGCCACGTGGCCTGGACTGCTCAGCTGAAACTGGTGCAGCCGCGGCTATCTCAGCATGGCTCGCAATGAACTTTGTTTTGCTTAGCCGCTTTTAGCCAGCCATGCTGCCGACAGAAAGACAAAAGCAGCGGCAAAGCTTTTCTCCTTTTTTTTTTTTGTTTTGGCGCCCTGCATGAAGAGAAGGTGCGGGTGGCACTGGCTGCCAGCGCGACGCACAGTATCGGCGGGGACCACATGCCCAACAGAGGCACCGCAAGCGATTTCCCCGACGCAGAGACTGGATGAGATCAACCTTTCAGTGCTGCAGAACTCTATAAATGTTTCCATTGATCAAGCTTGAGAGCAAATGAACCTACGAACAGCAATTCTCTCCTGAATCAGGAAAAAGGAAAGGGTGAAGTCAAGTAAAGCATGGGACGCTGAGGTCACTGAAGGAGGAGCCAAATTCTAGATGGGAGGAGATTGAGGAGGTGCCCTAGCTTTGGGATGAAGTTCTCTTGTAAGGCTATGGTGAAGATGTAATTGATACATCAGACTGTGCTTTCCCCTGTAACTCATGGAATACATTGGGGGATGTAGTGTTCTAACCACAGCCACGAACAGAGGCATCAGTGCTGAAGCAAGCAGATGTTGAAGTAACTGTGACCCAGTGAGAAATTTGAACAGAAAGAAATGAGAGAGATGACACACCTTGCTCCAGGAATAGAAGAAGAAAACCTCTGTTTCCCAGAGATTGATGAAGAGAACTTTTGCTTTTATGCTAGAGCAGCTCATCCTTAAAATAGTACCCCATAAGTTGACATGGCCTATGAAAGCAGCCATGGCAAAGCTGCAGGGCATGAGAGGGACTTTCACACTGCAAACAGATTTTCCTTTCCCAGGCAGCTGATTCACTGTGACATTGAAGCCATGAGGGAACTGTTTCTTGTGAAGTCTCCATGGCATGGCGAGAGAGACTCCTCTCCCTAAGAGAACTGAAGAAAGACTATTCTAGAGATGGTACACTGACTGCAAGTCCCAGGTTTTGTCTACGTTGTCAGTGGGAAAGAAGAGAGGACATGGGGGGGGGAGATGTTCTGAAGATTTATTCTGATTTCATGATATTTTTTCTTTTAATTCTGTTAATAAACTTTTCTTTGTACCCTTGAAAGTTTGAGGCTGCTTTGCTCTTCTCCCAATCCTTATCTCGCAGCAGAAAATGAGTAAATAATTCTCGTGGGTGCACTGGCATTTGGCCAACACTAAACCCACTACACTCCTGCCTGCCCTCCTGCTGTACTAGTGTAGTTCACTTCCAAGTGATGAAAAGAAAGGAAAATAATTGCTTGCTATAAATCAAAGCTTTGAGACTATGTAGGCCACTTACACACTTCTAACTTGGTAATAACTCCATTCTTCCAAAGGGCAGGAGGCACCCTGAACCCACACCTGCACTTTCAACAGTGCACCCAAATCACTACAGCACATGAGCATCTTTTCCTCCAGATGTTCTTCATGCTGTTCTGTACTTACATGGACCCATGAAAGATGTTTTGGCTGGGAAGACAGTAATGAGAGGTTTTGGATTGTCACCTGAGAGACACAACCACAGTTCCAGACCTAGTACCAGGGAAAAGCTAAGTTTTCCACAGACAGGGAAAGAACTGTAGGGAAAAAGGGAAAACTAGAGGTCTGCTCTGTCTGTAACAGCCTGATAGCCACCATATCCTCCCAGACCAGAGGGAAGACACCTTTGCTTCAGACATGAAGACAAATGCCTGGTCTGAGTCAGATGGAAAACTTAACCCTTGATATTGCCTTTCCCACATTTGTGCTTGGAATGGCACAATGACTGTGCAAGAGTAAGCAGCAATGTTTCAAAGTCTTGGCAAATAAGTTCAAGATCCAATTACAGCAACATACTGCTTCCTTATATTGAATTAAAACTATTTACTTCTGTGGAGCAATGGTTCAGGCTGCCTATAGGTTTCTGAAGTTCCTTGCTCCTTTCAATTCAGTAATACATGGGGATGATGGGCACTGCTCACTTTACAGCTCTGTATGCTGCTTCTGCTGGTGTGCTGCCACTACCTCCCTGGCCTCTTCAGACCGTCCCTCACATTGGTACAAAACTCAAGGATCTTGTGATCTGCTGAAACATTGCAATGGTAATCTTGAATTTTTACATAGCTTTTCCATCTCTTGCCTGTAAAATGGAAGTGACAATAGTAATTACTTAATACTAGAAAACTAATTGTATTTGTCTCTGTGTCCCATTTTCCAAAGAGCTTCAAGTATGAATCCATTCAGGTATGAATCCATCCTCCTGTTCCTCATTATTTACTTACTTTCAAGACATCAGGGCAGGAAAGGCAACAGACAACTGGCATAGTCCTGTTGCCAACGGCCCATTGCCCAACCTCTGAGCTTGCAAGGAGGTTCCTCTGATGTTTTCCATGGTTACGGGGCTGTGCCCATGTAGAAGGAAAACACTTATGTTTGCATGATTTCAAGGATTGTGGGGTCTTAGTTGAAACATGAAGCTTCTAAACCCTACCAGTACAAAAAAATACCTTTAATTTGTGCCAAGGAGTCTGTAGGCCATGCTCAACACCTTCACTAAAAAAAAAAGCATCCTGTGCCTGCTTAAAACAGAAGAGAAAGCTACAAAACAGGAGCCACCACCTGCTTGGGAGTTGGCCTGAAATACAGCAGCTGCAACTGCTGCTCTGCTCAAACAAACAACAGGGAGCTGATGTTACACAATTCAATTGCAAGGGGAAAGTGACCAGCAGCAATATTAAATAATTTATTTCATTCATTCACATTTATTTCATTTATTTATTCATTGTCAATATGGCACTGTTTCTCTTATGCTTTTCTCCTCACCAAAAAAGGTTTCTATGCAATTTGCTCCCAGCTTCAAGTTGGGTACAATCCTTTTGTAAGGATTGTAAAACTAGCTGCGTAAAAGGAGAAAACTAAACTCTTTAGCATGGCTTTGGAAAATTAACATCATTTGTGTCACTAGTAGGATATCACTGGGGATTTTGTTTAGCCAGAAAGGCTGTGTTTTGGCTAGTGACTGAAACACATCTTCCAGACCCCTGGAGTGCGTGTCCCTCTGCACAGCTCCTGCTTCCCGTGGTGGAGTCGTGAGGCTGGCACCACCACACCTCAGCAGAGAGGGACGTGCCTTTAGCACCACTCCATGGCTTTCTGAACTGCTGATATTGCCAGCTCTCCTGTACCTGCAGCTGCTTGTTGTTTAGACAGCTTCTAAAATCTTAGAGAGCCGCAATGACTGGTCTCAAGCCTGAAGCAGTATTTTCACTGTAAGCACGGCTGCTCAGCCCTTAGAAGTGGAGCTGAGTAATTCTGGGAGAATTTTATCTGACAAATGTAAACATGGTATGCGTGAATTTTCATTAATATTTCACTTGAAGAAAACAAGGCTGAATCACTCAGATTGTATTGCAGTTTAGCCACTATCTCTGATGATAAGTAACCACACCAAACCCACAGCTCTCTTCAGTTCCCTCAGTTAAATATTATCGAGGATATTTCTTTGTGAACAGCTTCTTGCTTGCTGGACCTTCTCTCAAGAGCTTACTTACATATTTTGATTTATAACTAAAGTCTGAAAATGTGTGGGTTTTTTTAAAGTTCTCTCTCTGCATTCTGTGCTCCAGAACACACAGTCCCTCCAGGGCCCTTCTCAACCCACGCTCCCTTCACCTCTGCAGCTGCCCTTGCTTTACTGCACCTCCTCTTGAAAGGCTGCACAAGGCACAGGAGGAAAGAAGTCACCTGGCAGCAGAGACATCCACAGAAGGTGATGCAAACAAATCCCACCAGCCTCAGAAGGCTTCATAGCTACCTGCTAGTTATACAACAATCCTCCAAAGGTACCCAGGCTGTGGAACAGCCAGAGGGTTGAAATACATTCACAAAACCACAGGAGCTCTCCCTCAGATTAGTACCAGTCTAGTGAATTCAACCTGAGAGGCATGAACACCTTCAAACCGTGCAACCACAGAGCTCTGGACAACCTGCCAAAATTCTGCATTTCATTGCAAAGAAGCATCTAACTCCTCAAGTGGAACATTGAGCTAATGTCAGCATTAACCCAGAAACATATAGCTGCATAACAGCAATTTGAACTGATTTCAGAAGCGAGCTGAAAGTATCATACTAACAAAATGCACTTTATGACCTAGTCCACACCTAGTTTTAGACACCTCAGAGACCCTTAATGGTTTGGGGCTTTTTTTCTTTGTGGGGGTTGTTTTCTGGATTTGGTAATATTTCATTTACAGGAAGGTTGAAGACTTTATGCCAGTATATGCACT
This sequence comes from Nicator chloris, assembly GCA_013400495.1. Classification (NCBI taxonomy): domain Eukaryota; kingdom Metazoa; phylum Chordata; class Aves; order Passeriformes; family Pycnonotidae; genus Nicator; species Nicator chloris. The sequence goes on along the minus strand of WAAE01002672.1, from coordinate 72,660 downwards.
TGCACCATATTTCTTTAAATATGTTCCAGGAAATGCCATACTGATGAACTGCTCTGTAATGTAATCCTTCAGACTGGAGCAATTCATAAGATCCCAAGAACAAAAAAGCTTTTTCAGCAGGTATAGTTAATCAGGAAGTGAGTACATGCCGTATTAGTATCCCCTCAGGGTTTCCAGTCCTCAACCAGAGCATGGCCAGTTTGCTGTTTTGCTGGGAAAGCTGTCACAGGACAGACTCATGAGTTCCATTTCCATATTCTCTGGAGTTCAGAGCAGAAGCTTTGTCATGTCTGCCCTGAGATCTGTATTGGTTGTAAACCAGGACAGACTTTAAGGAAAATTCTCAGCCCTACAGTCCAAAAAGTTCACAGTGTAAGAAACAATTCACACCAAGGATAAACTGTGAAATGCATTCCTTAAAGTGTTTTATTATCATTTTTTCTTTGAGCCTGGTGCTGGAGGTAGATATCTCTTTGACATAAAGCCCTTTGTCCCACAACCAGTGTAAGAGCTCCAGGGACAAAACTGCAAATTGGTTTCCAAGTCTGTTTTACGAATGGCTTAACAATCAGAAGAGGAAATGTGATATTCAAATCAAATGGCTAAATTTTTCAGTAATAAATGTGATGGGGCAAGATCTGCCCTAACAGCACAGAACAACAAAATGCAAATATTCTAGCACTGAGTGGCTTTGCATGGGCCAGCACCTGCTGAAGTCACACATTTCTACCTGCTGACTTGAGTAGGGAACAAGGCTGTAGGGAAGCTCCTAGGGGACAGAAGCCCAGGGTCTGGGGCTGTTGTCCCTCCCCCAGCACAAAACAGCAGTCAATGGTAGAGCAGCACTCTGGCTGCACCTGCATCCCCCAGCACTTCACCATAAACTCCAGCCCATCAGCCTCCAGCAATCATAACCAGGGAACACTTATTCCATCCCATGAACACCCCAAAAAACAATAGTTGGAGGGACACAGAAGCTCTGAATGTTGTACCTTCCTTCTCCATGCTGGGTCAGACTCCATTTGAAGAGGATAACGAATTCCATCAGGCTGGCACATTGGGCAATAACCACCCCAGCACTGAGGCACACAGCTCTCTGGAGCCTGGCACGATGTGACACAGGCACCTGGGCAGTGCTGCTGCACATGGCAGCTAAGGGTGCCTGCACAGACATTCAGTCCAGCTCATCTCAAACACCACTGTTCCCAAAAACTCCACTGATAAGAGAATACAAATATACATGTAACTAAACTCAGGTTTGTTTGTGATTAGCAGAGAAAGGTTTCTTAGTGTTTATATTAGGCTATTTCTGAACTGCTACAGTTACTTAGTGTTCACTTGCCAAAGCAGAAGGCTTTTATAGATTTTTACCGGAGAAGGAAACCCAGTGTTACCAGGTGACAGCATAACACAAAGGCACCAAAGAAAATGGAGCAATGCCTATTTACAGGAGCAAAGGATCCAGCCTCCAGCATCCTCTGTGCATTTAAATTAAATGGACACACTGCAACCTTTCATCTGGTGTAAAAAGTACTGGAAAATCAGTGTTGGTGCAAAACCAGCTGAGCCTTTCTACTGGCTTGTCCTGTGGTGCACATTGTGTACATTTGTTTGGCCCAATTCACTAAACAAGGCACCCAACCATACACCACACCACGGGTGTGAAATCCAGCCACGTGCTGCTTTAGGGGTGTCTGAATAAACCACTGCTCAGAAATCCAGCTGTCAATGTCATTGGCACTGTGGGCAAGTCGGTGCTCTGAGATGTGGCCACTTATGGGAAATGGGTGTTACTTGTTTAAGGATCTGTCAGCATAGGGGAGATTTACTGAGGCAATTATCCTGCCTGTAACAGGGCACTAACCTGCTACAGTCACACTGATGCAACTCTTAGTACTGAAGTACTTATCTGCAGTTCAGATTAAATTGCTTTGAATGCAATATAATTATTACACTGACAGAATCATAACAGCAAATATCCCTTCGCAGACAAGTTCTAAGGAGTGAAAGACATTTCTTCCCTGGAAAAGATTAGGCAGATACAAATAATGAATCATCAGGTTTTTTTCTTGCTCCTTTTATCTGTCTCTGCTAACAGCCTAGGTGTCGGGAAGCTTGAGCTAATGGACTGGGCATGGGTTTAGGACAACAAGTGTCTCATCTCTGGTTTTCACATGCTGAGTGACAGCAGGTAAGTCACCTGTTCTTTTTGCCTTTGGGTTTGTTAGCAGCACCAGTATTTTTTCTGGCAAATCAGGAGAGGCAGAATGCTAATTTAATAGTCACTGTCTAATTTTCCTATTTCAAATGTTTTTTCTTCTTAACACCGATTAAAATAAACAAGCTATCTATTGCTCCAAGATTCCACGTTACCACATTCCCCACAGAAATATGGCTCCTCTGCTCAATGCACTTGATGCTGACAGTTGCAAATGGTTTGCAAATTTAGAAACTATCTGAGCTCAAAAGTCAGGTCCTTTGTGTGGGTCTAACCAATGTAGTGCTCTGGAGACAGATGAGGAAGAGCAAAACCACATTTGATACAATACTGTTGCCTCCAAGCCACAGAGGAAGAAGTTTTTTGTTTCAACATAGCATTTTACCTGCAGTGCTGCAGAGATGCATGTGGTGACCTGCAGTGATGCATGTGCCATCACAGATCTCCAAAAATAGGTCTTTCTACATAAGCTCACCCTGCTAGATGACTGGGACATGCAGTAGATCACAATCTGATTGAAATTACTTAAAGTTTATTTGCTGATAGGCTAGTGTTGGTCTAGTCCCAAAACCCACACCTCACCACAACCCAAGAGCTGTGCTGTGCCACTGTTCCAGACCATGATGGGCTGCAAAGACAGCAGCACCTGCCAGCCAAGCACTGGCTCACAGAAGCCCGTGTGCCTCTGGAGACCCTGATACAGCATCTCTCATTCCTTTGTCAGCCATGGCTCCGTATTCCCAGTAAAGACTCTATATGGTCTTCATAGGCACCAACCTATGCCCCAGCTAGGAGGCTTTCAAAACTAGGGGATAGATAATGCCATATATTTGAGGGCTGGATGCCTGGACCATCGAAATTACTTCAGCCTTTCTTTGGGGTAGCTAAGTCAGAGCATTCTTTTCTGAGACTGATTTTCTTTGCTTGCTTAACTAGCAGGTGGGAGCTAGGGGCAATCTTCCTTCTGATTTTCAGGTGCCTGCCAGCACACAGGGATGTGGGCACAGCTGCTGGAGGCTCCAGCAGGTGCCCAGTCACCGGGAGAAGCAGCAAAGCTCCACAGCCCCGTGAGGAATTCCTGGCATCACCAGTGGGGGAACCATGCCATGCTGCAAAATGCCCAGTCATGAGCTCGGCTGCTCTGTGCCCTTCACTTTGGGTCTGGACCCTGTACAACGCCCTGTACTGAACACACACTGCACCCTGCCCACCTTTCACAGGGATCCAAGAGTGTTTCACAGGCAGAGAGTCATGAGAAACTTCTAAGCAGATAACAGCTTGACATAAATGAGAGGAAGACAGTACCCCCTTCAGATGCAACTGCAAATAAGTGAAAAAAGGCAGTGGTCCCAAGGCAGCAGCCTGAGACGATTCAGATTAAAAGCCAGTGATGTGCCACTATACTCCTGAGAACACCTTGGGATGGAATTTTTCCCCTAGTATTTATGAATAGTGAAGTGTAAATCGTGTGAAAAGGTATGTGTGTCCTTCTCTACCCAGCTGGCACAGGCCACGGTCAGCAGCTAAAAGAGATGATGTGTCCTGTGAAATGCTTGTGAGGAAAAAACACAGTGAATGTGCCAGCACATGAACATGAAAATATCAACCTTTTTGTTCCCTCATAACATGGAGAATGTGCATCCATACTGGTTTCCACACAGCAGCTAAAATGAAAAACACTAGGAACATCTCACACAGGAACAGTTTTTGATAAATAATAGCGAAGGTGGGGATACATAAAGGCACCATTTGCATGCTGCCCATTGAACAGTTTCACACACTGAAATGTCTCTGTGAAGTCCTGGACTCACTGAAATTTGAAGTCAGTTTCATCAACTGAGAACAGATGAGGTCTTCCACTCAAGAGAAAAGGGATTTCAAATTTAAGTCATCAGTGGTGATAACACCTAAAAACTGTCTGTATTATCATATCTTTGCTTTTTTACTCAAGAGTATCCTGAAATACTTACGTTAGTACCTCTCTCAAATATTCACAGCTTAACAAAGTATAACTGTCATATGCTGCAAATACTCACTTCACATAAACAAATGACCAGTTCATGATCTTGCTGGTACTAAAATGTGCACACCCTTACCTGACAAACAGAAAAAAATCGATTTCATCCATGTGGACCACACTTTCAGGCACGTGATATGATTCTTGGGTTGCCTTCTGCAGGGCCAGGAGCTGGACTTTGATGATCCATGTAGATCCCTTCCAAATCAGGATATTCTGTGATTCTATTAGCAGAATGACACATTTTAAAATCAGTATTCCCAAAGCATCTGAATGTATGACTTACGTAAGTGTTGCACTCTACAGCTTCATACTTTTGAATGAGGTTGTTCATGTTTGCTAAACTAAAGAAACATACAAGTCTTTGAAGATATGGGCAAAAGTTTGAGATACTAAGCTGCACAACAGAAAAAGAAACAGATCACACAAGCAAAGAGATGACAAAGATCAGCATGACATGGCTACCTCACTTTTGGGGTGCTTTTAAGAAAAAGTATTAGATATTCAGGAGATGCTGAGTATTTACCTTCAGAGAAAAATCAAGCCCATCTGAAGGTGCCAGACAATCAGCCTGCCCTTGAGTTTCGCTTCTACTCTGCCAAGAGACATTATGCCTTACCTCAGCAAGCCTCTAAAAAGCCTGTAAAGACTATGACAGAAGGTGCCTTACTCCAGGACATGTGGATATCACAGCACTGGGAGTCAAATAAATACCTGGAAAAATCATCAACCACAGTGGAAACACTGGAAGGAAATTATCCTTCAGGGTTTTTCTGTAGCTTTTTTTTCAATTTGGTGCTTCGGTAATTTTTAATCTCTGACCTGGAAGCCCAGCGCTGAGTAGGGAGCAGTGTGGGTCATCCCAGGCAGCATCTCGAGCTCCAGTGCCCCAAGCAGCTGCTCCAGGCACGAAGGGAAGCTGGAGATGAAGGGCATTGTGCACTTTTTAGGCGTAGGTTGTCAGCGAAGTTGCTACGCCTGACACGTTTTTGGTGCGGGCACTCGTTTCTAGGAAACACTTTGGTAAACAACTTTGAAGTCAAAATGAAAAATTACAGCCTGAGTGCTTTTTTCACTTTTATCCACCGTACCTTCATGACTGTACTTGTCCATTTAAATGGCAAAGCAGTGCTGAATGCAAACAGCCTCCTTCTGCAGGCTGTCTCCACAGTTCAATTACCAGTGCTTTAACAGTGCTAATTAGCATTCCTCAGAGCTAGATCTCTTTGAGTGACAGGTAACCATGGAGAGTCACAATCCTGTAGGTGATCAGCAAGAGTCTGACTTTTCTTTTTAATTAAAAATTAGAAATGCCTTAAACAAAAATAATAATTCGCTGATTTATGCTATTATCCCAGGGTTGCCAAGCTGGTGAGAATAACATTAGTGTAGTAAAAATGAAACAATTTTTAAATTAATAGACTAGGGTGATAGAAAGGAGAGCAGGTTTATTATCTGTAACAAGAGAATGTGCTCATAATGATGGTACAAAATAGTAGACACTTCTCCAGAGAGTTGGCATGGAGACCAAAAATAGGACACTTTCCTGAATGTGGGATGGGATTGCCCCAATTTATTTTAGATTTTAACAAGATAGATAGATAAATACTAAATCTGTTGCACAAATAGAAATTTTGTAGGGATATCATTTCAGTAAAATTTAACCATGAGTTATATTGAGAGATAATACTGCATCTCGTCCAAGTGGGAGCCAGGACTGGAAATTGAATCAGCCAGATAATCGATCAGTGAAAATTATTTTCAACGTAACTATGCCATTTCCCATCAGCTAAAGATCTAGGTCTCCCTCCAGAAATGGACTCCAGTAGCAAAAAATTCAGAGTCATATTTTTGAAAACTTGGGTCTAAGTCAGCAGTGTTGACCCAATAAAATCTGAATATAATTCATCAATAATAAGGAACATTTTTAAGCTGAACATGCCAAAGATAGGAGGACAGATATATGAATATTTGTAATTATGAAATATTTCCCAAGACCAAGTAATGTCAACTCAGCAAACTCATTACTTGTAGATTCTAATGAAAATAACTGCATATAAGACAATAACAGGAAACAGATGATTGAGCAAAAATTATTCTAATAACCAACGATCACAATGCAGAATTCTAGCCATTGTTCATAGGCAAAATCACGGCTGTTAATTGTGAAGCATCTACTTAACAAGGGATTTTTAAACCGTCCCCATATAATTTCTTTCCTATATGCAAAAATTCCCAAAACTTCCAAACTCCAAAATCAATATGGTTTGTTTTCATATGGAGGCATATACATCTTTCATCTAAATGAGAGTAAGATTTGACCTTATACAGGGAGGAAAGAACTAAAGGTAATTACATCCATATCAAAATTTCTGTCAGATTGCCTAGTACTAATTCAATTTAAAATTGAAAGTTAACCAAAAAATTAATTTCCACAAGTCGTGGGAGAAACACATTCCTAACAACACAAGTAAAAAAACCCAGATAGCTTTCCAATTTACCAAGTATAAACGTATAATAGGGAGTAGTAAAATAAATACCCCATTTTCAGCTCATTTATTTAATGTTTTAAGCTTACAAATGGGTAACAAAGTATCTATAGCTGTCAAGATACGCAAACAGCCAGGGCTAGTAACAGTTTTACTGAAGTTTATAATACAGTCAAAGAAAGAAAGAAAAAAAATTATGAGACCTCTCTGAGTCTAATATTATCTTTCATTTCTTTCTGTATTTACAAAAATATCAGTCACTGACAGATTTTTTGACTCCACTGAATGCTCTGAACTTTCGCTCTTTGAAGGAGAAATTTTACAAGCAAACAAATCAGAGATCTGGCTCTGTGCTGTTAAGGGACTCGAGCATTCCCAGCCTGCGAGCTCTTACCCAGAGAGATCTCAGCACAGCCGCAGCACCGGGCTGGCTCAGCCCCAGCCACCCCTGGCGACTCCCAGGAAATTCAGTTGGACTCCTTACTGCTTATCCGCACGCTAAGGCACACATCTCCACATTTTTAGGTCTTGTAATCATCTTCTTACTCTCATATTTCAAGGAAAAAATGAATCCAGTTTTATGGTAAAGCTATTTTGCTCTAAGTTCAGTCTGCTTCTGCATCCATGTAGAAGGGTTCATTCAAATACTGCAAACTTTAGTCCCCAGCATGGACAGAAAATTCTTAATGAAAGACAATTAGTAGAAAATAAGTCTCAGAATACAGGCAGCCTGCATTGGAGACCAGGTTTATCAGCTTGTTTTGAAAGCTGTTCTGCTTTCCTTAATCTCTACTGCAGGGCAAGGCAAGCAGCAAGGGGAGAGGAACGGTTTCTGCAGGAATGGGGTAGGAAAATAAACCCATCGCTCTCTCTTGCCACAACTGCTCCTGTCCTTGCTCTTGAAAGCAAATTTTTTTTTATCTCCTAAACGATCACCTACTTAAAGAGAAAGTAGGTTTGGGCAACTACAAAAACCACAAAAATTCCTGTCAGTAAGTTCCAGATTTAAAGAGGTAACAGAAATAGCCATCATCTGAAATGCTGAAGAATTTTTTAAAAAATAAATGTGTTCAGTTCAGAGTTTAATTAAAATCATTGAAAATGAAACTTTCTGTAATATTACTTGCTATTTAACAACTTACATCCTTCTTGCTTCACTTGCCTAAATAATCACAAATAATCCTGGCAAGTTTAGGGTTTCAAAGATTAATTATCCTATCCAAAGAGGATTAATTTCTTTCCCTTCATGTTGGTAAAGCTATCAGCATGCTTATATCATACTAACAGGCTATAATCCACTCTTTGCAGCATCAGAAATTCTGAAATACAAAACAAGCTCTCTGCTAGCTCTCAGCTGAGGGATGAAGTTCACCGACAAAGGGAGCTGATAAATTTCCCCCAAAATGGCTCTCAGATTTTTCTCAGCAGCATCTCTCCATATTACAGCCTCCATGCCTTGCCCTGTGACTGCCAAGTTGGAAGGACTGTCAGCTGGAATATCTTGGTTTCTTTTCCAAAATCATTGGCAATATCTCCATCGCTCTCATCCCTCCCCCAAAAAATCAATGCAAGCAATCCGATTACCTTCACCAAGACTTAAATGTGCTCCTGTTACCAATTCTGTGATTGATTCTGATGAATATTTTGGTATTAGTAAATATTTATAAAACTTCAGAATTTTAGCTAAGCTATTACTTCTGCTCTTCCTTGACAGAAACCCTCTGGCTATGAAAACTGGCTGGCATTTTTCCGAAACCACACTCTGCTTCTCTTCTTTCAACTTCAGCTTCACACATCTTAGAAACAGAAATAACCTCAACCCAGTCCAGTCTTCTCATTAATCTACATGTAGGTAGGCATCATAGGGCAATATCAACAATATTTTCAACTTTTTTCTTTAAGGGTCCGTAATTCTTCACCAGCCTTTAACTGTGGAGATAGCTCCCAAAAGCAGGAGTCTTCACACGTGGTGCTTTGATATACTGTCTCTGTCCCTGATGTGATAACCTCATCTTGCTTTCACGATTCCTTTACACTTTGAAATGTTTACAATTTGATACAACCCGTTTTCCAAATAACATTGTTGAGCCTACTAAAAATCTGCTGTTTAGGAGTCCCTCTGGATGAGAGAGCAATTATACAGCTGAATATACCTCCTTCAAGATAAGAAGCAAAACCTACTGAAAACATTAAATTATTAAAGTGAAAAGATTTCTCTCCTGAAGAATGGAACATAATTCCAACATACCATGTAAGCTGTGCTTCTTGCTGCGGAGCCTGGGCTGGGTGGGGCTCTGGCCCCTCCCCAGGGTTCAGGTTTGCCCTGGGGGTGCCCAGGCTGGACCCTGCCACAAGCCCTCAACCATCCCTGCAGGCTGAGACACAAAGCAGGGCTGTCACCTTCTTTTAATTGTACCCTATATTGTATTTCCATCAACCTGAAGAGAGCCCTCAGGTGTGTTCTGCCTGCACTCAGAAGCAGCCACCCTGCCCGTGGTCAACAAGGAATCCACCCTGCTCCTTACTCCAGCACAACCTAAGAGGTCAAAAGTTGAGTGTGGCACCCTCTGTTATTTATTTTCCTGTTCTACTTTGCGTTAGGTCCATTTTTGAGTCATTTGATGTAGACGGCAAACTGAGACTGGACTATGGATCTGCTCTCAGGCATCCTTGTGAAAGCACACGTAGGAACGGTGCTGTTTGCACGTGGCTAAATTTTGGTTAAATATGCATAGCACAAGAAATGACAAGGTGTAAACCAGACATTCAAGAAAATAACTTTTGCATCTCTGTTTTTAAAGAGGCTGCTGGAAAAGCTGCTGGCAGCTGCAGAAGCCCTGCCTAGTTTGACTACTCCTTTCAGACTTGGTGTGAAAATGGAAAATTTCAGTGCTCTCCAACAGAGATGCTGCATTTTGACTTTCCCAGGAACAGGATAGAAAGTGGAAACTAATGAAAGCCTACTCCAGTTTTTCCCTTGGCAGCAAAGAGGCTGAAACACGTCGGAAAGCCTAGAAAGAAAAAAAGTAGGATGCATCTTCTGATTCCAAACAAGAGGAATTAATTGCAAAGAAAGAAAACATTATCACAAGACTGCATATTGAGTTTAAAATGTACATATTCAGGTAGCTGTGCACATGTTAGGAAAATTCCAAATGCATAGGGCATAAATTTAAGTTTCAGCAGTGTCAAAAAGCTGTTTGCTACTTACTTATTTCGGGAGGCCATAAGTGATTTTTATATTCAGCAGAATAAGACGGAATGTACTTCCTTTAGGTACAGCAAACTAAGTGTCTTGCAATGAAAGGCTGCATTGTTTTGTTCAAACTAAAGAGAAATAGCTGATGAGTGAATAAGAGCATGATCTAAAGCCTATTGAAATCAATGGAAAGATTCTCATTGACTTCTCCAGGCTTTGGATCAAGCCTCAAAAGAGCAGCTATTTCTCTCTGATACAGCAAGGAATCAATTCCCTCTCCCAGCGGTACTCTAAATAATTCAATATTTTGTCTCAGATCATTTCCTAAGAAAAATTATGAGGATGTTGTTTAAGTGGGCGATACCCTGAAGTGACGGAGTTTACAATGCATTCAGCCATGTAAAACCTGCTCTGTGCTGTGCGGCTGCACAAAGGCAGGGCACTCGGAGCAGCCCCGGGACGCTCAGGAGTCCCTCCCCGCCCGCCGGCCGAGGGACAGCACGGTCCTGCTTCTCCTCCCGCTGGCCAGGAGAGACGGAGGAATTTTGCTAAATCGCAAGGAATGCCCACACCGTGACAATTCCTTAAAGAAGCAGCATTATTTTGTCTTTGCAAGAAAATCATGATCTCTTTGCACAATTTCTTTTGATGTGCACAGAAGGGCAAAAATTGCAATGCTGATCATGTTATGTACCAACAAAATAGATGCTCTCACCGTTCTCCAATGCTTTTGCTTTATAGAGCAAAACACTGTATGGAAATGATATATTCCTTCTCAGCTCTTTTGTTCCACATGAAAAATTAATCAGTACAAAGCAAACCAGCATTAGATTGAGGAACTCTGCCCCAAACGTCAGCAAAACCTTACTAATTTTTACTCTCCTGCCACAATTCGGTGGCCTTCTGCACACTAATCCTTTTCTCCCGTAAACTGGAGAAGCCTGCTACAAGTTGCTTACGGGGAGTTTGGAGGGGAGGCACAGGATCCATGCTGTCTCCTGGACACAGAGGCTGACAGGAGCACAGCCCAGCTCCCAGCTATGCTTCCTTTGAGCCAGCGGCAGAGCAGTGCTGGGATGGATTCTCCCCATTTGCACAGAAGAACAGAGACTTGCAATACACATTTTTAAGGCGGGGAGGGATAATCCCACTTCACCACTCCCACCTGGCAGCTACCTAGAAACAGCTGACAAATGGGCAGGATGAAATTGGTACTGAGCTGTAACTGGGGCGATGATCCCCCTTCCGTAGGAGTTACACCTGCAGGGAGGAACTCGCCAGCAGCACCTGTGATGACTGCAGACATGGCAGCTCTGCCACATGTCTGTCTCTCTTCGTTCCCCAGACAAAGCACAGCCACACTTTCATCATCATTTGTGGAGAAATACTAATCAGCACCTGTCCAAGCATGCTCCTGTTTCCCTCCCAGCCTCCTTGCTGCCTGCACACAGCTGTACTCACAACTCCTGCTCTCTGTGCATTTCAGGTGCTTACAGCACTGGGTGCTGCCTCAGCTGTGCTGTGGTGCCAGTCCAAAATCTTGTCCTGACTCCTATGCAAAGCCTGGAAATCCTTACACACAGAGAGACATTTGCTGCCAAGGGCAGCTTCCCCTGCCAGCTCTTCCATAAGAGCAGGAAAAGGGACAGGCTCTTCCCCTCGTCGGGGCTGCTCAGTTTCAGATGGGTTTCGGAGATGAGCTGGGTATTTGTGCCAAAGCCCACCCCGCTGCTCAGCCGGGCCAGCTGGCTGCTGCTCACCACTGGCACAGCTGGGACAGCCACGGGGCATGGCTGACTGCCCAAAACACTCAAAAAATGGTCCTCACGCCTGGTACAAAATATACCTGCTCTCCTCACACACCAGGAAGAGTCTGGTCTTGGCAAGGCCAGAGAAGGGGAACCTCAGCATCCTTCCTCTGCCATTTGCCTAACGCTGCCACATACAGCCTGACTTGCCACCCACCCCCAAAGTGCTTCTGCTCCAATTTCAAAAGATTATATTTGCTAAATTGAGCTGCTACTCAGAAAAAGACACTCAGAATATTTCTGACACATCCTTCAATTTCATCAGAAAGTGCCCTTTTGATTTCTCAGGTGTTGGGACATTTAAAAATTATGAATTCCAAAGACATGATAATAATCAGATAGTGAAAAACAAACAGCATCCAGGCTTCTAGTCAGAGAAAAAAAATTGTCTGTAGATAGATGAATGTATTCCTTCAAATTTGATTGTTGCTTTTATATTACTGTCATCAAATCTCATACTTTTCTGGAAAAGTCTTTAAAATAATGCAGGAATGAGCCCTTAGTTCTATGTCTTTTCATTTAAATAGTATTCCCAAACCTTTCAACTCAGATTCCTCCTCCCAAATCGATTTTTTCATTAAACAATTTGTTACAATACCAAGGGGGATTTGGCAAAATAACGTATTTAGGAGTCACTGTTCAAAAAATATGAACCATCTATGTGATTTGCTGTGTAAACCTACAAAAATGAGTTAATATCAACATCACCCAGCCATTTGAATTGCAGTAACAATGCTTTGTGAGCAAACCCTAAGACTAAAAACAACAATTTGAATTCCGTGGTTTAATTCACATTTTAAATTGGGTTTTCAAGAGAGCATAAACAGATTTTTGCAGTTTTGTTATGAGCAACAGACAAGAATAAATATTATAGCTAGAAGCTTTGTTTTAGTACAAACAAGTTGAACTAGTTTATGAATGAAGCACTTCACCTTCTCGCATAGAAATTTAGGCACTACACACAGAAGACACGCGTTTCTTCCCCCCTTACCACATAAGGGCACCAACCTGAGTCTTTACCCCCTTTCATTGTGCCTTAGACTCCACAGCTTGGCTGTCACACTGAAAAAACAGCTGTGTGCATCACAACAGCCTCATCAATAAGGCACAGAGTAATGCCTACCTGCACCTCCAAACATTTCATTTAAAGAACAGGGACTCTGTGGCTCTGTCACAGTCCCAGGAGTAAAGGAGAAAGGCAGCATGAGAATTTAGGAGTTACATATATCTAACCACAAAAAGAAATTAGCTGCTAAAACACAACTTCCTTTTCTAATGAGCAAATTTATACAGCAATGAATAAAATAAATTTGAGAGCTGCTATTTATTACAAGCAAATTAAAAATGCTCGGAGCATACAGAAAGCGAATTTATCAGGGAAGACACTGCCTCCAGTTTTCAAATGTATTAACCCCTGACTGAGACAGGGGAGAAATGTTCAGCTTTTTCTTTAACCAACCTTGGTCCATGTTATTAAACACTCCCCCCGCTGTTGATAAAATCCAGTGGCACAGGAGACCCCACACTGGCTGTCTTGCCTCTTTTCTACCCCAAGCATGGCTCTGCCTTTGGGAGGCTCCCAGCCGGATCCCACACTGCCAGGAGCATGTGTATGCCCGCTCTGCTGCCAGACAGACAAAACCTCATTGCAGCCCCTTTGATTCTGTACTTTCTGTCCCTGCCTAGATAACTTTTCAGAAGCTGACAGAGCCTTTACAATTTAATTGGTGTTGACACCTTTTGAAGCAATGCCTTGAGGCACCGAGGGTCATTGTCTACTTTATCCTGCTTTTCTGCGGCTGCCTCCATTTGGCTACCTTGCAGCCTGTGGTGCTGCGGTGGCCCCTGCACTCTTCATTCATGTTTGTACTTGTACCGAGTCCCGTTACAAGGACCCTTGTTAAACGCCCAGCAGGCAGCACTGAATAGAGATTTTGACTATCTGGGATTTGAAGGCCTCTAGCAATAAGGGAGAAAGGCCTGTAAACACAAAAGTATCCCAGTAGCAGTGGGGCGTTAACGTAATCACGCATTTATGCCACAGGACCTCAGGACCAAGCTCCTTACTGTCGATTCACTGGCCATTAAGCCTCGGTAATTAGGTGGTTTTCCGTGACTTTTCTTTCCTGGGATTCACCAAATATCATTTTCCATATGTCCCTTTTTCCCAGAGCAGCTATACACCCTCACACATTCAATAAGCCAGGCAGATGGTACCACGTACCAGGCTCTGAGCAGCCAAAGCCAATTCAGAACAAGAAAAAGGATTTGGCGTGGCCTTCCTAAAGCTGCTCGGGAAACCTGGATCCAAAAAATCACAGAGGTCACACAGCCTTGTGACGGCAAAAACACCTCTCCTGGTTCAGCCCTGCAGTGCCTGCAACCAGTGAGAGATTTCTAGGCAGTCACATCCCCAAAGCAGCACTAGCACAGAAAGTGAACAGGACAGAGCACTTTGAGGGCCATCTTTCACTTCATAAATAACATGTAATATGCATGTCTCTGATGTTTTCCAGGTTTAAATAATTAAGTCTCTCAAATTTCCTACTGAAAATGCAAAGGACTCACTCACTTCATTTGGACCTACGTGCCAAGGGACCAAGTCATCTTCGGGCCACATCTCAGTAAAACTCAGCCTCAAACACTGTATTAAGACAGTGAATGAGTAAGATCATAACCAAATAAAACGGAACATAATATTTCGGTTAAGCAAGATATTAAAGCATGGCCAGAATTACCTCAGTGGCAATTTCCTACTTGAAATCAATTCCCTGCCCTCTCAAAAAAACAGTCTTGCTCATCAAACCCAATGGCTGAGCTTTGCATTTTCCAGCATTCTCTCTGCCACATTTCAGACTCTGCTTTTCCACAGTCACTCTGCACTCCAGCACTTCACCTAGAGAGCTCTGACAAATGAGACCTGTAATTCCACTACGGTGCTGCCAAATACTCCCACATCCAGTATCATTTGGTCTTTTGCCATCTGGGGGATGCTTGTCCCTGTATCCACAATCCCATCAACCCCTTGCTTCTATTGTGGAAAAAGGCAATCAGAAGCAGGCCCCTGTGCACACCTGTGTTCCATGGAAACTGGGATCTGAATCCAGATCTTTATTCCTTGTTACCTCTTGTAACCCTGCAGTCATGCCTCCCAGCCTCTCATTCACAGCGATTCTCCTTGCCTCTGTCCCCAGCCTGCTTGAAAGAAAGCTGCAGCTCTGGGCTCTGTCTCTGAACCAGTGCCATAATGATACATTTCCATTTGCCCAGCTAACCTGCGACCACGAGTTACCAAGATTCCAAACAGAAACTCTTCCGCACACAGACAAAGCTGCATTCAAGTGCAATAAAGGACTTACCTTTCTCATGCTTTATGAAATCCCTTTGCATCTTTCCATGTGCTTCTCTGGCATGGCGCATGGGGCTCTATGGAAGTACATCAAAGTCCAACAAACAGGGCAAAAAACACCCTGTGTAGGCACAGTGGAAGAAAGGAGAGGTCTTGGAGGGGTCAGGCTGGCCTGGCTATGAACAACAACACAGAGATGCACACTAACCACCTCCAATGACAGGTGTGCTCGTTCAATCAGCTGAATGTAAATAATGCCAGGAACAGCTTCCAGCTCAACACACTTCAGGCAGCTCTGCCAGGAGAGGTTTCCTCTGGCTGACAGAGGCAAATGCCTGGTGCAAAGATGAGTGTCCCATCAACAGCATGAGCAGCAACACTTTGCTCCCAGGCAGCGGAGAAAGTCACTGGATGAGAGTTGCTTACATCCACCCATGCATCTGCTTCCTTGAAGGCTGAAGTCAATTCATCAGAGCTGAGAGCACACGTTGGCACAGAACTTTGTCTTTCTGATATTTTCATCATCTCATACAGAGTCTGCAGGCAGGGATGCTGGCTAGGAAATAGAAAGTAAAGGAGCTGCTGTAGACTGCCCACTCTAGCTGACGTTGTCACTTGCAACGACTAAACCAAAGCCATAACTCTTTCCTCATGGAGGCAAGGACTTTACAGAGTCCATTGCATGAAACAAGATATTATCTATGTACATAAACAGCTACATGTCTGGTCAGGTGAGAGGCTAACCCCCCTTTTTCTTTAAGTGACCTGTGTGCCCTTCTATTTAAAAAACCTTAGTGAAGCTTGCCTTCCATTTTTGCACTCAGACTCTTTCCCAGTCCCACCACTAGATACCCACCCATTCCCGAATCATGATGCTCATTTAGAATATTTGGTACTTCCCTAATGATTCATCAAAATAGCACAACATACAGTAACTGTTCCCTCAGATAGAAGAATTGTCTGTTGTATGCTTCTCTTGTTAACAAAGAGTTACAGAGAAAATACTAATTTTATTTCTGAAACAGTCAATATCCCTCTTTTGTTGCTTTTTCCTTTGTTTGGTTTTGGTGATATTTTTCTAAATCCCCTGTATTCTCTCTGAGATGGCAGGAGTGTATTCTCTTCAAGGACTTTGACACACAGAAGCTGCTGAGCCAAAGGAATCCCCATGTCTGCCCTTCCTCCAACACACTTTATGTGGTTGCTCTCTCCCACACCTTCCATGCCTCAACCACAGGCAGGCAGGACAGGCCATCCCTGCTCTTTTGAGAGCTAGCAAGGAGAGGTTATATTGAGTTACAGTCCACATTCAGCAAGGCACAAAGGCTCCCCCAACATCTGCTACTCAGACTTGTATCCTTGGGGCTAAATACTCATGCTGATTACAATGAGCTCCAAAACCTGCTCATTTTAGGACAAAAAGAACTAAAAAAAGCCTAACCACATTTACAAGGGGACTTTGCTCTCCTTTGGGTTAGATTTATATCTGTCCTGGTTGTTGTCCAGGAGTTTACCTCTCATCTCCAGCACGCCAAGGATGAAACTGTCCATCTGACTCTAGTTACCAAAAAAAGCAACACTGATCCCACCAGGCGTCAGAGGGGAGAATACAAATGAGAGAAGGAGCCACCCCAGTTGATTGGATACACTTCTAAATCCTTTCCTTTCCGCATCCCGCATTTGCTCTCTATTAAAGCAAAAAATAATAATGCACTGTTTACTTGGTGCACAGGGTAGCTGTAAAATTTAATTAATCACTGTAGCTTAGCTTGCTGAGATTTTTCAATGAAAACCACTATAAAATGTAATGCTTGCTATAAAGAAAACCCCTCAAAATTGCCTGACTTCCTGCTTTGGTATTGTATCTTATGGGACCAGAGACAGGACACTGCCGACAGTCCCGATTCAGCAAATTACTTGGAAGTAAGCGTATACCTAAGCCAGTGGACACCGAAGTGTGCATTGGTATGGTTGAGTTGGGATGACTTAAATTGGTGCCCTGTAGACTGGCTGCTTCTGCATTTCCTGCCCCCCTCCAAGGGAGTCTGAATTACCAACAAATCTTTCCTTTCTCACTTACAGATTTCCAAACACAGAGTCAAAGCATGAGCCACTATTTAAAGTATCTTACTTCATGAATATCCCATAGGTCTGGATAAGTAGGTACTGCACAGTGTGTTATTGTGAACCACAACTACATTTAGGATTACTGACCTTGGAAAAGCAAGATTTCCCACCCCAGCCCCATCCCTCCCCAGAACTTGCCTGGGATTTGCCCCAAGGTGTAACACAATAATGCATGTGATGGTACAAAAGATCAATGCTCTATCTCAAGTGCTTCTTTTGTCTTCTGGGTAATTCAGTTTTATCACACAAATATATACTATTACAAGCTGATAATCCCCCCAGATCTGCCTTCTTCTAAATCACAAATGCTAGAAGACAGCAAGTATTCTTTTTTTTTTTCCCCTAATTTACACCCTTAAATAAAGATTAGGACACAGGGATGGGCTGAGCATACACAGTTTCCTCCTCCTGTAGGTATTATTTTCCCTGTTCCAATCTGAACAAAAAAACCTCACGGGTTAATTTTTTCAGTTACAAAGAAAGGCAGAAAAGAAGAGGGCCCTTGGTGAGGTACAACAACACGTGCAGGTTTTCTTGGATCAATTGCCAGCATTGACACTGTATCCTTCAGCTAGCAGTCTGTGATGAATGGTACCCTGTAGCATTGGAGAGAGCAATAGCAGCCAGGCAGCGTGGGTGACTGCATGCCCTCCTAACTGGCTGATGAATCAGGAAACTCAAGAGAGACTCCAAGTGTGGGAGCTGGAGTGGTAAATGTTTTCATCTTTCTCTTTTATGATCTTCCCTTCTGCGTTTATATAGGACATTTTAGAGATTGAGCTTTGTTACAAACTGTTAGCCCAAGGCAGTGGGTTGGGGACGTGAGATCTCATGGAAAGACAGAGCACAAGAAACTGTGAACAACTGGAACTACATGTGATATTAGTGGTTTGTTGTTGGAGGAATTTCTGTTTGGATTGTAGTTCAGACAGTTGCCTTGATGTATTGGAATGAAAATCAGCACCCAATGTGCCTAGAGACAAACCACAGAACTGTCAAAAAGTACTTGCCTTTTTATCTCCCAGAATCTTGAATTCAAAATAAAAAGTCCCCATTCACCCACAGCACAAAAAAACATAGCTCGGCGCTCACAGCACTGCACAGTACTAAAGGAAACAAGAAACAACAACTCCCCCCAAGAGCACCAACATGAGATACTGGTATATCTGACTGCCCATATTGCTCTCGCACACTCTAACTCTGGAGAGTCTAATTTCAAGCAATCCCACCTCTGGTAATGGCCAAGAGCCAGGGAAGCATCCACTCAGATTGACCAGATTTCAATTTGGAATTCCGTTTTTGTTCTGCATTTTCTTCCACACGATAGAGAAGAATACGGTATTTGGTAAGTATATGGTGACCTATATGTGAGCAAGGCTTTAACCTGTGCATGACCAGTTTGTTCATCTGTGTTGCAGATTCAGCTCAGCCTGGTGTAAACTCTCTTTTCCCTGGGAGCCATGGATCCATACAGCCCAAGGGTGCTTGCACACCACGCTGAGCTGGAAGAAACACCGTGTTTGTCAGGTACTTAAAACACCCAGCTCCAGCAGAGCATGTGCATGGAAGTTGTGCAATGGCTTCCCAGAAAACCAAAAAAAACCACCCCACACAGGTGCTCATTTAAATAGCTGTAGGCCCTCTATGGGTGCCAGGAATTTCTCTGGCCTCTTAGCTAACTGCAGCTCTTCACTACCAAGATGAGAGAGTGGGCACAATGAGAACAATACTTTTCCTGGCACTGTGTGCTTGGGATGGCCACACGAGAGGCTCCTAAAGAACACCTATACAAAAATCGACATGAAGAGTCCATAGAGATAAAGGAATACCTGGGGACACGCCCAGAACATTTGATTTCTCTGATGGTATGGCAACCTCATTGGAAAGTTTTAATTTAACTGAAAATTAGTAGTGATACAATGCTATGAAGTAAAATACTTGCTTGGGTTTTCTACAGCACGTCAAGGTGGGAATCACTGTGGGACTGAGCTTATTCTGTGGGCACATTACAGAACTGTGTTAGATGGCTGATAAGTCTTACAGGAGCTCTAGAACTGACCAAAATTAAAAATATTGTCTATAGACTGCTCCCTTTTTGTCCCTCTAATTGTCAGCAGATTAGTTGTGAGATTTCCTTTCTGCCAAATAAATTATTTGTTTTCCTCTTGAGGCAAACCAAACTGCCTACTGGGAGAGCCCTGCAATGGAAATGGCTGAGGAACAGAATTCCCAGTTGTGAGGAATCAAGGGCTTTAACCGAAGGGAATTGCTGTTTCCTTATTATGTTAATCAGTTTACAAAATATGAGACCATAAAAGAAAAGGGGAGTTCCCCTTGTTAAATATTTACTATTAAATCTCTGCAGGACTCCTACCATAAGTCAGCGAACAAGAGAAATCAAGTCATTTATTTCCTGCTTCATGGTCTACATGATGCCTGCAGGATGGGACCAAAATTTGCACCCTGAAGGGAGTGCTAAGGATGGAGATGTCTTTTCCCTCTGGGTACATCGTCTTTGATGGGTGTAGTTTCCTCTCCTCTTTTGCTCTCCATTATTAAATTACTTCATAGGAAAACTTGAGATCTGTGGACAAAGCTTTTAATGATGGCAAATTGAATGAAGCAAGGCCAGGCTGGATGGGGCTTTGAGCAACCTTGGTCTAGTGGAAGGTGTCCCTGCCCATGGCAGAGGAACTGGAACCAGATGATCTTTAAGATCCCTTCCAATACAAATCTTTCCATGATTCTATGAATGTTCACATTTTAATATAGAGTTTCATTTTCAAAAGCATTGGCTAAAATTAATGAATTTACTAATGCAGGTTTTTTTCCTAATAAAAATATTTTTGCAATGCTTTTTAGCTTGTTTTTTGAATAGTTTTAGACCATATTTTTACTGCCGTTGCTTATGGGAGTGGGAAATTGTGAGTCAACTAAACAAAAGTAACTTCCAGGTCCTTCAAGCAGATGAAATTGAACATGCATGTTCTACTGGGAAAAAAAAAAAAAAAAAGAAAGCAAAAAAAACTAAGCCACAAAACCACAAGGAAAACCACCATTTTCACACTTAGGTAGAAAAGCATTTGAAAAGTTGTAATAGTAAATCCCCAGGCAATGGAACAATCCGCAGGGTTGTCAGCAACTTAGGAGACATTCAGTGATGGACTCTTGAGTGAGACAATCCCACATTAGAGATTATTTGACTGCACGGTCAAAAAAATCATACAGGCAACTCTTTGAGTCCATGAGGATTAATGACACACTTTTATATTCTACCTCAACAAGAAAAAATAACAAGGAAAAGTCTTCTCTGGTCAACCACACCCATCAGAACATTTTCCCATCACCTCCTAACACTCAGACAAAGAACCCATTGACCAACTGTGTTCATCCAGCACAGCAGCAACAAGGAGAAGGAATGAAGACAGCGGTAAAGACAACAGAGAACAACTGCAATAAATGCTTGGCCTGACAAATTGTGGGTCAGGCTGCCTTCAACAAGTCAATATTCTGACTGGTGTGGGTCACTCTAAGTAAAGGTCATGTTTTGTTTATTTCTACTGGAATAAGTGTCTGCAGAGGCCAACAGAAGAGCCCAGCAAGAGTGAAAAATGTTTTGCTTACAGCTGCAAGTTGCTCTGGCAACCATGGGATATTCCAGGAATGTTTGCTCATAACAAAGCCTAAACTTGTCTGGAATATATTGAAGTTTCTTATAGTTCAGCCACACCTCATATGTAAATAGTCAGTGTCACTTTTAATAGAAATACTAGAAAAACTTGTTCTCCAAATGAGACCAAATGAGGTTGCCAGAATTACTTCAGACAGAAAAATCATATAATTTCCTATAATTCCAGTAGATGGTAAAATTCTGTAGCCTTTGGCCCTCAAAATCTGGTCCTTAAACCAAGTCACAGTGCTGCAGCACTAGGGTGATGAAAGGAGCTGTCAGTGGTGGCGTCCTGAACTGTCCCCACAACACACAGAAGTTCTGAGTTCACAACATAACATGAGTTTAAGAATCAGTGCCAGATGTGACCCATCTCTTCTAACCTGACTTTTGCCTGGTGGAACCTCACCTACTGGTTCAGTCTGGCAGCTGGGTGAAGCCAGTGTCTCCATTAACTAAAAAGGAGGTGCCACGAGGAGGGAAGAGGTGACAACATCCTCATTGACCTTGTGGATCTCTGTTACTGTGATACAAATTCTGGAGAGAGGAGGGTCAAAGCACACCACTGAAAAAACCAGAAATTACCAGCCTTTATCTTTAGCCATGCAAAGACTACCTTGTCACCTCCAGCTCTCTACAATTTCAGGCTAGAGGAGCCTGGTTTTGCCACTTGAATGGAGTGGACAGAAATTCATATTGAGCAATGCTCTTATGCAGAAGAACCAATTGTCCTCCTGGCCTAGAGACCCAACATTGTGCATGTGGAAAATGCAATAATGGCGCTATTAAACAGCCTCAAAGGCTCATTATTCCAAAGGAAAGGTGAGGCACAGTGAAAAAAGAGTACTCACTATACTTAATTTAACAAGCAAAAGATATCAGACTTGGCCAGGTCAGTCCTGAATCTTTTCAAAGCACTTGGAGCTTGATTTTTTCTGCTATATGTCAATAAGATCAAACTTTCAGAGTTAACCTCTCCATTTGCATGGCAACGAAACACAGGAGAAGTCATACATTTATCAATATAGCTTAGAAAAGATGATATAATAGAGAAATAGTCAGCATTGAAAGTAAAACAGAAAGACTAAATAAAAGGACTCCACCTGCTTTTAATTTGAACCTGCAACACAAGGGAGAAGTTAAAACTCAAATAGGTACATACGTTCCTTTGAAAAGCTAGATCTGTGCTTGAACAAAAGAAAGAGGCTTTTCACTTACCTCCTGTGGTATCAAAGAGCCCATTAAAAACCAATAAAATATTATGAAGCTTTTTCCCTTTGTGAAAACGTTCAATTAATATCCTTCAGCAGATGATTATTGATTTTTATAAAGCAATTTACAGGCTTCTAAAGTCATGATTATTCAACCCTCTGGGGGCCAGAAAGGAAGAGTTTTCAGAAGGAGGAATCATATTCTCATTTCCACATCAGCACAGCCAGAATTTACAGACTTCTGGTTGTTTTGGTTTGGTTTTTTTTTTTGCCCCCAGGATATTTTTGTTGTTGTTGATGTTGCAGTGCTCCAGCACAGGATTAATCCTTTTATTCTCTCCTACCTGAGACAGATTTCTTTCATGATCTGTTCTTGAAGTATATTGCCTGTCAGATATTTATCCGCTGCTCACGGCTGGTGGGTTGGATGCTCAGCAGAGTAGACTTCGTGTCAGAAAATCAGCAGCTGCTCATATATCACAGTGGTCATTAGCAGAGGATCATTCTGGACCTTTGCCCACAGCACCTTGCTATGGCAAGAGAAAGGCTATAAAACCCTAGGCCCTGTCAGCTGTTGTCATTTAGGTGAGAATTTATCAGGTCTCAGAGTGCCCTCTGACTGGATTATTATGAATAATGAATGAAGCTTTATGCCACACTGAGGCATTAATAAGACTGGGATGACTGGGAGAAATTCAGTACAACATCATAGCAGTAACTTTGTGCGAGCGAGTACACAGCTGGTGGGCTCACTGGATTCAGCCTGTGTTAGACACTGCCCCTGAAATGAAGAGCTCATTTAATTATTGAGCAAGGAGCACAATGCTTTTGGTTTAGCCTATGGGTGGTATTACTGACCTGCTCACTGAAAGCTTGCAACAAAAGGCTTTCTACCCTCTAACCAAAGTCATTTTCTCCTCAGAAGCTGGATCACTGAGCCCTCCCCAAAATAAAAACAGTGAATGTCAATCTTCATATTTTCTGTTCACCACCTTTAAAAAAAAAGGATATGTAAGAGCAACCAATAACAATAAATCCCTAAAATCTCCTCACAGAGAAGTCATCTAACCTGTTGGTGATAACTCTGGGATATTAGCAAGGATTACCGATTTTCTTCCTTGTTTTTCCTCAGTTCATTCAATCTGTATCCCTACGGTGCACAAATGAGAAACAGAGAAGGAAGGAGACAAAAAGGCAGCCAGCCACTGACCTAACTTGGAGGGGAAAAAAAGCAACAACAAAAAACAGCAGATTCACAGCAGACTATTGGCAATAATCTACCTCCTGGTGTGGCAGTTCCAGCTGCACTCCAGAGGAATGAGCCCACAGAGCTGACAAGCACTTGAGGCTGCCATTTATCTTGATACCAGCTCCACTAGGAAAATTATTTTATAGGGCTGGACACACTTTTACAGACTCTTTGATACCTTAGGTGCATAATATTGTTAAAACCTTAGGCTCCCAGTATCTCATATTACTGTGCTCTCAGCAAAAACAAAAACTGCATGGCCTCTTTTAGATAAACATGTTCTCTAAACTAATGTTTTCCCCCCTTTAATTTGGCATGCAGTCTCCAGGACGGCCCTAAATAAGGAGGCAGGGAAGGAGGAGCCAGCCTGAAGACCACCAACTGGTCAGACAGAAACGTGTAATTCAGGAGGAATATTTCAACTCACTCCTCTCACACAGGCAGTGCTAGGACTTGGCCTAACTCTCACATCAGCCTCTCCACTAACTGTTTTTACAGCAGAGCCACTGATGCACAGCCAGATTATAAACAGAGAGAAACTTTATCTTTTTCAAAGGGAAAATGCCTTTTTTGGCAGGGGCTGGACATAGGAAACATCCATTTGAAAAGGTCCAGTTTCCATCTTGCTCACACAGTGATGACTGGAGAGCAGGAGAACCACGAGGAATGGCAGACTGGGGACTGACACTGACCATAAGCAGCTCTGAGAGCCAGCCCCTGCCACCAGGGACAGCCTTGGGCACACAGCCCAACAAGAACTTTAACAGCAAGCGTGTCAGACAAGTTTAAGCAGCTTTTCTCCAAAATATTATCAACTTGGGTACAATATTAACGCTACAAGTTTTAAAATATACTGTAGCAACTCTCAAAGCAAATATTAGGTGCATTAAAAAGCCTTAACTTGTCCCAGCTCAGTTTCTGCTCTTTGATCCTAACTGCTTTGACCTCACTGACTCTCAGGTAGGACCCATTTTCAAGTATGATGTTCAAGATTTTGTTATTTAAGAAAAATCGGACCAGGACAAAGAGGGAAATACCCCCACATACAATTTTTTTGAATGATACATACGTTCTTGGGACAGCAAATTTCATTATAATAAAGGAAGGCCAGTTCAGTCTCTGTTTTGTAGTGGCAATACGGCCCCTTTCCCACACTTTCACTACTTTTTTGAGAAAAGCAACTTGTAAAAAGACTACAATCCCTTAGTTCCTTTATTACATAGAAATAATGTAAAATGTTTCATTTTCATTATTTTAGTGCTAGACACCTCTAATGAAAAGAAAACTTGGTGTAATCTGGGACTCTGAAACCCCACTGTACAACTACTGAAATAGCAAGATTCCTATAGATTTTTCATTTTACTGGATTTGAAATATTTATCATTACTGTCACTCACTGTATATTTTTTTATAATATCTTCATATTTTTATGGCTTTGATCTAGAATGCCTCATATTTGCATCCTGCCACTTTTGTTATGTATAGGGAATTTAAAGATGACAGTGCAGTCATGTATGCTTTTTTAACTTGTGGATCTTTTCATTTATTAGTCTTTCTCACAATGAGTCAAGAATATAAATAGTCTATGCTTGATTCACATTGGTGAAAAAGCTTTGAAAAGCTAGGAAGTTTAGAAAATCTAGGAAGCATAAAACTGTGTTTTCTCTTTTTTTTTTTAATTTAATAACCTTTATGTCTCGTGGTGGTTTCCATCTTAGTAAGAGATTTTTGTATGTTCATGGCATTTCTTGTGCAAGGACCTCCTGTTTTGCTAAATACAGACACAGTCCTATTTTGGAGGGGTAGCAGCATGAATGGGAGTATAAACCAGACTCCCACAATTAATTGAAGCATCATGGCCTGGGTTTTTGGCTGTTCTGTAGGGTTTGTTTATTTTTTTTGTCTTTTTGGGGCTTTGTGTGGTTTGGGGATTCTTTTCTTCGTTTGGTTTTAGGGAATCTGTGGGAATCTAGGTAACAACAGGAACTGGGTGTTCACCTCACTTGGATTTCCTGAGCGTGTCACAAGCTAAGCCTCATTTGTGATGTACATGGTAAATAACTTTTTATTTCAGTCTGCTGAGGGTTTTCCCCCTCTTCCCCATTACTGCCTTCTCTGATGGAGCTTCCCTGTGCAGAGTCTGGGGACAGCAGGTGCTGCTTAGCCCATTTCAGGCAGAATATCCATACCCCCACCCCATAAGAGCACATGCTGCTTTTCAGAGATTCTTAAAAGACAAATGGAAAAGTGTTTGCTTAAAGCATATTTATAAAAGGGGTTACGTACCTTAAAAGTCATCATCTTTCCAACAGCAGAATAGAGCCAGGGAAAACCTGCCCAGTCTTGGCAGCCTGAATCCTCCCCATGTCAGAAGAAAAATCAGCGGTGGCAAACATGTTTGTAGAACTTGCAAGAAGTTAATTTCAGTTTCTTTTGGGATTTTTAAAAAGCCATTTGATATTACAGATGTCTTGTTGCAAAGTAACATTGCCAGTGACACTTAAAATGTGAGAAACTAATGAAACGTAACTACACTTCTTTTTTTGACTTCTTTTCTTTTTAGAGTCCCTGCACCATGGTAGCAGTGCAATTACCTGGGCATTTACTCCTAAGCAGCTGTAATGTTTCAAGCTGTTCTCATGTTTAACAAATGATTACCACAAATCACTGGAAAGTGATGTTCAGAGGCAAACCATCCCCCCCATCCTCCCTGGGGGTCTCAATGTTCAGGACTTACACAAGGCAAAACAAAGTGATTCCTGAGGAAAGAAGAGGGGAGAAAAAATCTGTTATTTGCAAATAATGGCCAAAAATGCAGCCTTAGAAGCAGTGAAACAATTTGTGAATTCACCTGCATTTTGATGACTGAAAACGACTAAACACATACATAAATACATAAACAACTAAACACAAAAATTTAAAGTTGCCTCCACTGAGCAATGTTGAATTTCCACATGGCACCTCTCCCAACTTTTTTCTAGTGTCCATTTATAATGGAAAAAATATCTGGGGACGGGGGAAAAAACCTCACCCTCTCAGCAGAAAACCCCCAGCTCAGATCCCATGGTCACAGTAAAGTGTCCCATACAAAGTCAACCCTTTTCATTCCTTCGAGCCACCCAAGATTTTTTAGGTGTCTGTAAGCACCAGAAACAGCCTATATGTCCACACATGCACCAGCCCTTTGGAAGGAAGGATTCCACTGGTGAAATTGTGAGAGCCAGGAAACAAACCTTCCCCTCAGTCCCCATCCCTCCACACAAATCATCTGGTACCTTATGGCAGAGGTGCTGCAGCTCCTGGCTCTCTCCAGGCTGGTTTGTGGTGTCAGTGGCATTCTGCATTGTTCCACGGGAGCTCTATGGGTCTCCTTCCCTAACTCAGGCCAAAAAAAAATACAGATGAGTCCAGCTGAGTTTCACAGAATAACAGAGGCACAGAATGGGCCCTCTTGGAAAGGGGGCACAGTGGGTCACCTGATCCCACCTCCTGTCCAAGCAGGGTCATCCCAGAGCACATTGCACAGTTCTGCAGCCAGACAGTTCTGGATTATCTCTCTGTTGTTGGACCCACAGTCCAGCTTTTGCTTTAGATTAAATCTACAGGCAGTCACACTCATTTGAAAATGGGACTCTGCATGCAGGGAAACAACACTGTGTTTTAAATGTTGGGGTGCATAATCTAGGAACATTGTTATTCCCACCTTTTGATTACAGTTGAGTTAATGGACATGTAAGAACACAAATACTGCCTAACCAGCTTTATTTTATTATCAGCAATAATGAGTAGCAATCCATTAATTTTAAAAGTTGAGGTATACACTGTAAAGCTAATGAGAACCCAGAGTCAATTAAAATAACAATTAGGCCATTTTATTGATTTTTCAGCTTTTTTCTGTAGCAATTTTGTGGCACATATCACATATCTGTGTGGTGTATTTCAATGCAGATAATAATTTCCATTTAAAAACTGTTTTCCTTTGTTACGACTGGACAAGACATGCTACTTTAAAAATTCTGGTTTACTATTATATATCTAAACTGTGCAGTTTGTACGATTTTGTAAAGCTTTAAACCACTTTTCAAGCTAAAAATTTCTTAAAAGTTGGATTAGGAGAGTCTGGGATAGGTGGAAGAAGAGAATAGTCTTTCCCACCCCATATTTTGTATGCGTTAATTCACGGTTCTCTTCTAGAGAAGAACTTTTTTTCCCCTAAATTTATTTCCAACTACTTTTGTTTTCCTTGAGGGACCTTTGAAACACTATATTGCTACTTTTCATGTTTTTTATTTGCCCTCTGGAACAATAAAGGCTCAAAGGTTCATAAATATGCATTCTGTAAATGTATTATGCTGACAAAGTGTTGCTCAGATAGCTGCTTTTGCCTTTAGGGAATGAATAAGTTTACAGCATGCTTAAAAAACAGTGTAAGAGCAAAGAGAGAGAGGGAGAGCTGTGTCAGCGTGTGGGCTGAAAATGGAACAAAAGAGTTACCCTGAATGCACAGAAGAGAGAAAATAAAGGTAGGTAACACACCACATCTAGCACCTTGCAAGTAGCAGCGGTGGGGATTTGAAGGTGCTGCTCATCAGTGATGAGCTTGAGAGGGCATCATACCTTGTTTTCCAGGAAGGCTGCATAGGCAAGAGTTCATAAATCCAACTTCTGCTAATTTTGGCACATGAATCAGGGTAACTCCTTTGTTCTTCCCAAAACATTGAGTTGCTGGCAGAGTCCTTGTCCTGGTTCGTTCTTATCCGATCAGACACAGACCTGCTTCAGTCATCTCTGCCTCACTGGAAGCTCAGGGCTGGTGCTTGTCAACACTGACACTTTTGGCAAGAAGAAAACATTTAGCAGTTAGAAATACCATTTAAACACATACCTCCAAACTGGCTTCTTGATGTTGATGTGACAGTAGGCTTTGACAGATAAGAGTGCAGACCTGGAAACTGGGTTTGCACAGCAAGATTTTGGTAGCTGGGTGCGACAGGTGGCTCCTGTGAGAGGCTGCTGGAAGCCTCCCCTAAGTCTGATGGAGCCAGTGCCCATCAGTCAGCTCCAGGCTGCTGGCCAAGGCTGAGCCCACTAGCAGTGGCAGGGCCATATTTGGGATAACATATTTAGGGGACAGGCAGGAACTGCACAACAGAAACTTCAGCCAGAGAGAGAGGAGAGCATAAGAGAAAGCAGCAGCTCTGCAGACACCGAGGTCAGTGAGGAGGGAGGGGCAGCAGCTGCTCCAGGAGGTGCTCCAGGTGCTGGAGCAGAGCTTGCCCTGCAGCCCGAGGGTCAGCCCATGGTGAGGCAGCTGTGCCCCTGCAGCCCAGGGAGGTCCATGGGGGCAGAGATCCACCAATAAACCTGGAGACAGGAGCATTGTGCAGTGACGCCTCTTGTCTCCTGAGGCTGCGATGCAGAGCAGAGCCAGCCCAAGCTGCTTCCATTCCCACCTGGAATCTCATGCACATACACACACGCTCTGCCTCCACTCTTCACAGGATGGTGACTTCTCCAAAAGTCGTTATCTGTACTTACAGCTAAACAAACATGCCAGTACTGCAAGGCTACAGGTGATCTCTTAGACCTACAAATTTTAAGCCCCTGACAACTCATATGGATAAAATCCAAAGGGATAACATAGCCAACCAATTGCTACCCCCAATTTTTTTATATAATAGTCTTTGAGCTACTGGCTCAATGTCTCTGAAGCATATATATTTTCCTACTTTATCTAGGTTTGTGTCTGGTTCTTTTCTTGGTGAGTGTCATGGGATCACCTATTTTATATATCAATGCTGGCTACTGAAGTTATTCTTTGTGACCTGAGATTGTCTTAAGCTAACTTGGTCATTTAAAAGCGAATCTTTCCTGTTCTCCTTCACTTCATTCCTTTATTTTATGTTACATTTCTCTTAGGCCAGCATTAAATATTTAAAGGTTCTTGATATTTTTTTCATAAGATTTTTTCTATTCTTGCTTTGTTTCTTCTTCTCAACTGTAGGAAAAAGCAATTTCCATCTGAACAGTCAAAGGATGCTCCTTTAGCCATGTAAACAATTAACAATGGCTGCAAAAGTAAAATAACAACAGACTACAAAACCTCCATCAAATAATGTCTGGCACGTTGTATTACACTAATCTCAAAAACACCCAAACCCTCTTACTTGAAACCAAGTTAAAAATCTTGTATGACTACATCGCATAAAGAAAAGCCAAGTTTACAATCTAAAGTTGTTCTCTTCAGAGAAGGCAATTCTTAGCAAAAATAATCAAGCTGTGCCTCATCAAACCCTTCTCCAAATGCTGCAGAGAGCATTGCAAGATGTGTTTGCTGGTCCAGCTCTCTGCTTTGCTGTCTGGTGCTCAGCAAAACCCCAGACACCGCTTAGGGCACGCCGGTAGTTTGAGAACACAGAGCCTTCATTTAGCCCTCTGATTATCCCTGGTGCCTACCCACCAGGGAGAGCCTGCATTCAGTCTGTGCCACAGTTCCCAAAAAGCTGTGAAGGAGGCACATCCTCCCTGGAGTCTGGGAGGGTGCCTGTGCTGGATAAAAGGGCTCAAAGGGTGCAGTGAAGGCTGTCTGGAAGCTTTGCCCCATGAATGGGGATGAAGAGGCAGTGAAATAATCACATCTTCTCCTGTGAAGATATGAACTGATGTTCTGGCTTTGCCCCTCTTGCACAAAGCTTCCACGAGAAGCAGCAGGGGTCTAACAGCCTACAAAGCCTCGGCTTTAGCCTGAAACTCTCCCTGACAGGAGAGTAAAGTTTGAAATAGAAAATATAATTATTTCACTACTCCTCTCTGTTCTTATAACTCCACTGCAGCCTAGCACAGCTCTGGCCACAGGCAGACAAATCCCCAAAACCTAAGGTTTTTTCCTAATCTGCATCACAGGTCACTATATTGTTCCACTGGCGCTTTTACAGTCCCACATTTGCTTTGCTGAAAATCACTTCCTCTGTTTGAGTATAGATTTATTTCCATAAAGCTCCTTTTTTTTGAGGTAAAATGATTAAAATGGCCATCTTTGATGTACACTGTGTTCCTACATCTAAAATTGGAACATTTGCCCAGTTATTTCTCAGCCCAATTGTGGCAGTGACTCTGGATTCAATGCAAAGTAAACTCACAAGGAAAAGCCTACTTGAAGAGCACAAAATAAAAAAAGCAATTTCATTGCTTGAGACTGGACCAATCTCCCTCTTTCTCAACAATGCAGGATCAGTAAGTTTCTAAAAAGTTTTTCTCAAAATAATTACGATATTACCTTGTAAAAATGGAGCAGAGCATTCCAGGAATAAATCTGGGGCAAAAGCATTTCAAAACTCCTGGTAAATATATTAAGGACGAGAGAGTATTAATCCATGTTCTCAGAGCAAATCTCAATACTCATTCAAGGGACAAATTAACTTAGTACCTCCTAAACTCATGCCTTTGTGACTCGTGCCTTAAACATGACTTTGACCTAAAAGTGGCTGCTCTGTGTACAGGATGTCACACAGATGTGCCACAGCAATGCAGGGGCTCCTCCCCCATGAGCCCTGACCTGTGCCCGACACTTTCCCTGAGCCCTGGCTGCAGACAAAGCCACCATGGGCTGGGCACCTTGGCATGAGGGTGTGCCATCTATTTCCCTGAAATGGCACTGATGCAAACAAGTGAACAAAGTCAGATTGTTGGCTACCAGTTCAATCATACGCCTTGACAGTAAAAACAAATTTTCCTGGTATGGACGAGGCTAGGTTTTAAACTGAAATTGTAAGCAATAAATGTCTGGCAATCAGTTAAGGATGAGGGAAGGGAGGAGATAATAATCCAGTTGTCAGCCAGGTTGCTCAGTCTGCAAGCATACATTGGCAGAAGAAAGGTGAAAGTCATAAAATGAAGAGTAGGAAAAAAAATAGGCACCTGGGCTATTCAAGACAGACAGACACACTGGGAGGGTTTCCAACAGAAAGATAACAGATCAAGACAGGGGATACAGATGCACACATGTTCTGCATCTCTCCCATAGATCTAGTTTAATAAAGCACAAATGATGATCATTTTTTTCTTTTTTTTATCTATTATTAGGTTTTTCAAGTGTGTAAGTGTGTCTTAATCAAAAGAACAGTTCCATACAGCTCTTGACATCAAAGAAGAGCATTTCCAAAGCTATTACAGTATCAAAGTAATATTCTGTGCAGAATCTAAGGTGAACCATTGGAATAATCCTTCTGGGATAGAGATGAAAAAATGCTGCATTCAGTGTTGCCCAGAAGCATCCAAAGCAATCTATCAAAAAAAGACACAAAAATATTGGGCCACACTTACTTGATGCATGCACTCACCACTATTATTTTTCTCCATTTTCTCTTTGTCTGCTTAGCTACTAATCTTACCTTTGTCTGAAAGTTCCTGCTGTACATATGAAAGTACAGGACCTGATTAGTGAGTCACAGGAGGAAATGACCTCTGATGTGCTTCAAATCCATGCACCTTTTATGTATTTGAATCACATTATGAAAAAAAAAAAAGTGTTAAGGCAAAAATAGCATCATTGTAGCAGCACTAAGGTGAGAGTGCTGGACATGAGCAATCCTTTTCAGGTGCCATTAATACATTGGAACTGTGCTATTAGAGACTTCTCTTCTGCCTATTGAATATACATTTAAAGGCAAACTACATTTAACTACAGCAGTCTAGTTAGATAACTCATTTCAGTAAAAGACTTTGCTAATCTGAGCAACCATCAATTTAATTATATGCCTTGTACAATAAAGACATTTTTCCCTTCAGCCGTGTGAGTGAAGCACCAGTTTCCTTGCAGAAGGGATGGGCAGTCTGGTTGCTGCTGTGGTCAGGAGAACAAAGGGGGTGAAGGCAGACAGGGAGAGAAGGTAAGGAGAAGTTAGCAAACACAAACATGCTGTTCCATCTGACAACAGTAGTTAACTTGCTCCTTGAACTTAACATCTGGTAGCATTTCATCTTCTGAACACTTGTAAAACCTTATGATACTTTAGACAGTGGGAGTTCCTTTCCAAAAGAAATTTTAACAGTACAAAGAGACCACAAAACCCATTTCTTACTGGGCCAGGGGTTTCTAATTCTCAGCTCACAGCTTACTTCAAGAATACCCTAGAAATTCTTCCTTTGCATAGTTTTTTGAGAGCAGTTTTAGCATTAATTTTCAGCAGGGATAATATGCATATATGGAAAGGTTGCCTCTATATGCCTCATCATTAAGGAATAAATGTGGGTAGATATAGATATTTTTTCTCCTCAACTGCCTAATAAGACCAGTATGGGAACCACAGAAAACTTCATTGCTATCAAAACACTTCTAAAATTAATATCCACAGAGGAGGATAGAGTATTTTGTGAAACTATGGTTCCCACCTTTGAATATCCAAGTGGCCTGTAGGGGGTAAGGAACAGCCTCCCACCGCCTGAAAGGAGGCAGAGCAGCATGGATGCCTTCCTGCTGCTACAGGAGAGGGTGGCAGCAATGGTGTGGGATGCTCTGTGCAGGCAAACAGGGCCAAGGAAATGAAGCCAGTTAGAGGCTACCACGTCCCAATTCCTTCTTCACTCACAGTTCTGCTAAAGCTACGCTGGAAATGGAATTTGGGTTAAATGAAGACAGCAAAGATCAATAGTTTGATATTAAATGAGCTTTAAAGGAATTCCACCACTGCCAATACACAAGCAGCACCAAGAGTCACCCAGCCACAAAGACCAACACATCCATCGTGGGTGGTAGGAACTATTTGCAACCAAGCTTCACTCAAAACACCAATGCAAAAAAGCCCTTTAAAGGAGTTTCTTTCTGACACGTTTGTATATTGTTGCATGATGGCTGTCCTCAATACATGGAATTAACACCTGCTCCTTCAGGGAAAGATTAGTTTTAAAAAGCAAAAGATGTGATTAGGTGAGGATGCCTTGCTGACTACTAAGTTGCTAGAGCAACAGTGCTCTCTGCATTTGTCTCTCTCTAAATCAGCACCACCCCAGAGCATGAAACAAGCCTGTGATCATAAGACAAATGCAATCCAAACTTGCTGTGACCCAAAATGCAATGGTTTTGCCTCTGTCTATGAGACTGCATGCAAGAAAGAGCAAACCTGGAATGAATACTAAGCTTTGGATAAATACTACTGCAATTAAAATAGGGTTGAAGTACTTGCAAATGCTACAAATTCATTAAGAACCATCAAAATTGGAGAAAACTGTGAGGAACTGCAAAAATCATTTATCAAAAGGAAAAAAAGAGCAATGTATACCAGAAGAAAGAAATATTTTTCACTATAGTCAAACACAAGATAATGCATTATAGAAAAAATAATGGAAAGCAGAATTCTTTTCCTTCTACATTGTTTGTTCCAAAATTTATTTTAAAGCAACTGTAGAAGTAGACACACCTGAAGACAGATCTTTAAAAATATTACGCTCCTAGATCAGATGAGGAAAGTTCCAAAATAAAGGACCCGCACTGCAGTTTTAGCAATGCAGATGCAATTTGGAAGACATAGATCATGAACAAGCTCAAGTACCAAACTCAGTGTGCTGAATCCAAAAGTAGGGCAGTCGGGAGGAGAAGTTACCACACCAACTTCTGGAGGAACCTTTGCAAGAGCTCACAGTGAAACCCATCCTTGGGAATTTTCTACCTTTCTACCACAAAGGAAATTCTGCGTCTCCCCTGGGCCCCTCCTTTTCCTCAACATCCTAACTGTATTTTCCTTAATTTGAAGTTCAGGAAACTTCCCAGTGTGAGCACTCCCGAGGCCAGCGACCGGAGCCCCCTCAGGGCAGGCGGCTCCAGGGACCGGCTGGGTCCCGTTTGGGTCCCCTACACCCCTCAGTCACACCAGGCTTCCTCACCGGCTCCGGCCCCGGTTTCCCTTGGCAGTGCCTTAGTCTCGTCCATAAAGCCATTTATTCAGGGCACAATAACACAGAAACAGCCCGAGCAAGGGGTCCCTCCCCACAAAGGAGCCCCTGGGCTTTTATCTCCTCACAGTCGAAGCGCGGGAAAGTTTCGCTTTTCTTCCCGAGTCATGGGCTCCTGCCGTGCCTCCCTCACCTGGCTGCGCCACCCCTCCGTGTCCTTCGTTATGCAAAGGCTCGGCAGTTGACGGCCTCTCATCTGTGCTCCCACCCAGAGCTCAACCTGCTGGGAATTGCATCCCAAGCTGGGTTACCTGCGCCACTGTGTCCCACAACACCTGGGAGAGGCTAAGAGCTCCTGCAGCAGGGATGGATCTCCGCTGCACACCTCAGCAGCGTCCAGGAGAGCAGCCGAGCACTGCCAGGAGGAGGCGGCACCGCTCTGGCATGCACCAGGCTGCAACTCTGCAGCATTTACCACCCTTGCGTTTGCCCCTTTACTCGTGCCCCTGCACACACACATGGGAAGAACATGCTGGACAAACACAGGCTGCTCTTCCATCTCATCATACTTGCACCAGTGTCTTGTGATGGGTTTCACAAAGCTTTTGTGGAGCTCAAACTTCAGGAGAAAACAGATCATTTGAGGTAGAAATGCGCTAAGTATTTGTCACCATGCTGCCCTAGCGGGATCAAAAATCAAGAAACATACTTATAGACAGTTCCCCCTTAAAT
Organism: Nicator chloris; assembly: GCA_013400495.1. Lineage (NCBI taxonomy): Eukaryota > Metazoa > Chordata > Aves > Passeriformes > Pycnonotidae > Nicator > Nicator chloris. The sequence continues at coordinate 37,704 of WAAE01002672.1, read as the reverse complement.
CCATGCATAAGCATTTGTACTTTTGAACAACTGGACAAACGATGTAGGTATGGCTCTGCCTGAAACAAAAATAATAATCTCAGTTGGTCAAAAGCCAAGCAATCACTATGAAACTGCAGTGAACACAGCAATTCTTCAGAGCAGGCTATATGCTTATGTACGGCATTTAACGTCGGCTGTAACATTAAAAGATCATTATTTACATTTTTACTATCATTAATGGTCTCTTATTTGCACTACAGAAAGCAAAAAAGAATCTAAAGAAAAGTGAAATGATACATGAAGCTATTTATTACAGGTAAAATGTTTTCCTTACTCATTTACAACACCTCAAACATGTTGTAGATAGGATACCACAAGAAACTGCACCACTCTGGGGAAAAGATGGAAGGAGGCAGTTCTAGAAAAAAATTTCCATCCTATGGAAGACATCCCTTTCTTTGCCTGCATATTTGAGAGACTCATGAATTCTCTTATTTCCTCTGCCTCACTTGTCTACAAGATGACAAGTGATGCCCAACTACTTTGGCATATCATATTGCATTGTGTCATTCCACCACCTGCCAATGCCAGTGGCCCATCAAGCCTGAAAAATCAAAAGCTGCAATTTGTTAGAAACTGGCAAAAGAAAAAAACCCCACCAACCCACCACATTTTAAGCCAACAATAGAAACATTCATTTTGTATTAGTAAATAGACTGTGAAATATTGATCCACAGAAGTAAGTGAGCATGAGTAATGTATCAATCTCTTAAGCAGATTCAAGGATTTAGAAGCATTTCAGTATTTGTGTATTGATAGCTGTGTGGAAGACAACATCTATCTCAGATTAAATATGATTCTGCAAAACACTGCTCCTCTTTATACTTTCCTTTAAGAGCAGCAGATCTTGTAATGAAAGAAAAGCTAAAGAAACTACGTGTTCTAATAAAAATATTATTATGGAACAATAACCAAACATGCAGTTATCTTTGCTGGCAACAGTAAAAGGCAGTGCTATTTAAAAAAAAAAAAAAAAGTCTGCCTGGATCCTCATTTGTTCTTAAAGATTAGTGCTGAATCAAAGAGAAATATGTTTGTTACAGAAGCACAGAAAAATCCTTCTTTTTTTATACAGTCTACATTTATCAACAAAATCATCTCTCAGAGGGAAAAAGAAATCACTGTTTGCTTTGCTCTGCAGTGAGTCTTAATGGAGACAATACAGACAGAGAAAACAGCAAGTTTACCAGTCCTAGCCAAATTATAGCAATTATTTTGAAAGCTGCTATCCTCTGGGTAATTGTTTTGTTCCTTATAATGCTACATAAACACTCTTCACAAGATTGTTTGCTTAAGATCTAATCCCACACTGTCCTGGAGCACAACTTGAGGTCTTCACTCAGGCAGATTTTCCCTTCAAAATCCTCCATATTGTGGCCTCTCAATTTTCTCAACAGCTGCCATGTGGAAGTTGTTTGGTGATTATCCTTTGTGCTCAGCTGAGCTCACAAGGCCACTCAGGGGCTCCTAGTCCAGCTTCTATGGGAACGAGACTCTGGCAAAGCAGTTTGCCATGTTACCACATTCCCAGAATGAAAACTGATTTTTGTGTCCCACTAGGGAGACGGGGAAAGCAATCACCAAAGCCATCTCACCCTCAAATCAAAGCAGAGTTGCATGAGAAAGCAAGCACAAAATCACAACAGAACAAGAAAAGTACAAGGTTACCAAGCCAGATGCTGTGAAAAGGGCGTAACATTGAAAGAGAAGATTCTCAAAGCACAGAGTGGAGCAAAGCTAAGGGCAAAATGTAGAACCATCAGCTAAGCACAATGTGAAATGCAGGATCCCACAGAAATTTGGAATGCTAAAAAAAAGGCCAGAAGCAGTGTAGGAAGTGGCTCCACTCCAGAAAGAGCAGGAACCAGGACTCCTGCTCACTCAGACAATTTGCTGTGAAGCGTCCTGCCCAGGAATATCTGTGTGGAATGCGATAGAAGCCTGCACTGTGCAAGTTGTACACCAAAATGAAATGGAAAGTGAGACATGATTAGGGTCAAACTGTACAACACAGGGTCATTAGGGTAAAAGTGTGCCATGTTTTTTCATACTGAGCAGCAGATCAGGCTTTCCAATGACAGCCAAATGATTTCCTTGAACACCCAGTTTAAAAGCATCCACAACACCCACATCCACATAAATAAATGCTCATTTATGCCCATTCTCATACACAAGAACAATCAAGTCCCTTTATGGTGGTCAAAGAAGTTTTTTCCATTCAAGAGAGAGGGGGAAATGTGGGAAACAGATTTATAGAGAATTCTCAAAGCCTGGCAGAAGGCTCACAAAGTATGCATCTGTATGCACACTTTGAGATAGAAAATGCTGACTTAGAAATGCCATGGAATAGGACAGACATTGCTGGGAGAGAAATGGAACTAGAATCAAGTTTCAAATGATGGCCTTGCAAATAAGACTAGATACTTTGGAGAAATAGAACTATGAAAGATGCATTGTAGTAGGACCCACGAGGGATAATTTTAGATGATTGGCTTTAAGGCATTAACAGCATTGTGTGGCAAAAGCTGATAGACCAAGAAACACTTATAATGGGATTGTAATTAGGAACTAGTTTGGCTTCTGATTGTGATGGCATGAATGGTAACATCTGTACTGTCACACCTTTCATATGAGACTGAAAATGGAATCAAAGTTTTTAAAAGGCCTCTCAGTTGCCCCATCTCTGGGTCAGAAAAAGGGTATAATCTGACAAAAAAGTAGTCCCGAGACTATGACAACATGGTTTTCAGATGATAATTATATAACTAATTTCAAATGAGGCATGTGTATGTTTCCTATGTATGTTCTGGAGCAGAGCAAAAATTATTCTGAAATAGCTCCAGCAGCCTGTGTTCATTGTAGGGGACACGTAAATTATTTTAAGGGAATAATACATCTCCAAGGACATTTTAATGGATTAAATGTCAGGAATGAAATACTGCATTTCAACTTAGCTAGGACCTTAAAGAATGAATATAAAGACAATTATTGAGAGGTCTGAAGAACACAATTGATTTCTTGCAATTTAAACTCTGAGGCACTTCATGCATTCAAACAGAATTTCTATTTAAAGTTTTCATTACATAAAACTATGAAGAATGTAAAGATATAATGCTGACAATATTTTTAAGTTTATGAGAGAACTGCAGAGTGTGTGATTTAAAAGGAAGTTGTGTTTTAGGGCTCCATTTTAAGCACAGAATTTTATGCTCAATTACTGTGAAATAAATTACAATTATGATCTACAGTTCTTTTAGCAGTGGCTTGATGGTCCTATACAAAGCCAGAAATTAAACATCATGAGGACATAAAGGGGCCAAATTCCAAAAAGAGCTCCATAAAGCAAGAAGTTCTACATTTGGAAGGTGCTTTGCTGCAGGCAAATGGCTGCCAGCATTCCAAATCAAGCTGTGAGGCAACGCTCAGATGTACCTGTGCTCAACATAGAAAATATTCTCACAAACACAAACCACTTAGTTATAACGGGATTCTGATCGTTACAATGGCACTTGGATATAATCCCACTTAAAAAAAAAACTGAACAAAAAAGTGTCCAGTTTAAAAGAAATATAAATCATTTATTGCAAAACACTCACAAAATTCTCATACCACACTGTGTTAGAATTCACAGTGTATGTGTAAGTTGCCTTTATAAAACCTGTGACAGTTTTTAGAGCTATCAGTGCTGTTTAAAGAAAACATCCAACACTGAAGGCAACAATAAATGGCAAGAATATGGTACCTATGAGAAGTAATGTGTTCCATTTCATGGATATTACCTGAACATCCATCTGTTTCTATCCATTTGGGACTGTTCTCATCAACATGTTCACTCTGAGAAACAAAAAATAAAGCAATTCTCCAATAAAATATTGCTTTATAAATAGATTGTTTTTCCATCATAAACACTTGCTAAACAGGCAGAAGTTTTTTTAAAAAGCATTTCAGCTCAATACCATCACCCCGCTTTTGTATCATTACCACTGTAAAGATGACAGCTTTCCAGTTATTGCACTGGTGGAGTTTCACAAGGTCTTCTTGGGATTTGTGACACTGTGAGGCATGGCCCAGTGTTACAGTAACAGAACATCAGTAACAGATAAGGGTCACTCACATGATCCTTTGCCCTTTTGCTTGAGCTGACAATTCACAGTGAACTGCCCACTGCTTCTCCAAACTCCAGGCAAGTGGGTCATTGCTTCCAACTGGTTATCCCCAGGGAGAAGCAGGGGCTGGGGGAGGAAACTCAGCAGCCCAGAGGCGCCGTGCTGGCTGCTGGATCAATGGCCAGTGTCAGCAGGCTCCCAGTTAATGATGCTGGAGCCAGTGGCAGCCTCGCTCCCGGCCACGCTTACCACAGGTACCCACACACAGGACTCGGGGCTCTGGAAAAGCCAAGTAATTGCCTCATTTTGTGTAGGAGGAATTCTTTGTTAAAGGTGTACACCTCGCATTTTATGTTCCTAGGATCAGTCCTTCGGTTGGAACAAAGAAAAGATGTTCACATTCACAACAGTGCCATGTGACAGCCAAGGGCAGCCAACAGCATCTGTGTGACTACAGATCCACTTACTCAGGTGTGCTATAAAGAAGAATGCAGGGTTTTGTAAGCTTGCTTATGTGTGTGCAAATGTACACAAATCTCACATCTATGGAACAATTTTTATTATTGTTTTAAGGTGAGAAGTGTTTGGCAAACACACAAAACCCACCAAAAAATAACCAACAACAACAAAGAAAGGCACCACAGGAAAACACAGCCACAAAACAGGGGAACCCTTGTCCTGTTTCTATGATAAAAGGATGGAGCAGTTGAAGGCATCTCTGTATCCATGTAAGCTCTGGAGTGGAACAACTGAATTATGGAAATGTGATAACTGTAGAAGGTTCTTCGAATTACTGCCTTATTATTATTGGATGTTCCATGCAGACTACCTACAAAACCTCTCCCGCTCAAGGCAAGAGTGCTCAGCCAGGCTCTGTTTCAGCCCCAAACATGCAGTCCAGACCTCTCAGCTGAAGGAGAAAGGACAAAGATCTTTCCTTTGAATTCAGCCTGGTGCATCCTGCAGCTGAAGGCACCCACATTTCTAAAGCCTGGGTCAGAGGCCACAACACTAAAAACACTCCCCACAGTAACATTTTATGATCCCTTTCGTTCCTGCCAACTTAATAAGTTTTTAACGTAGTCCTCAGAAAGTTATCTCAATCTGTCTAGCAGTGCTTCTGCCTTCCAGCCATAGGCAGCAGCATTTCAACTGCTCACCCCAGACTCAAGCAAGACATCCTCCTTTGGAGGTTGAAATCAGTGCAACTACACTGTCTACACTTCAGGAAAATTCTTTCTCAGTAAGGAAAATTCTTCCTTCCTCTACAGCAGGAAGAATTTTACTGCTAACACATCACATTATGCAGAAATCACAGTCTAAAATAATGACTTGTTCCAGAATGAGGAATAAAAATTATTATTGATAAAAATGTGTTCTTAATTTAAAAGTGGTTAAAAAGTTAAAAATGAATACCAAATTTGATAATTACCTTCTCAAATATTCTCCCACAAGAGAAGCTCAAAATCATCTGCCAGTCCTTTTTTTTAACCTTTGAACACTTTTGAAAGCTCCAGTACAAGAATGACACAGCCACCACCAGCCTCCTGCCAGACTGCTAACTGTTAAATAATATAACATTAAGAAATTATTCTTGGTTTACAGAAATTGTTTCCTCAAAGAATTTGACAGATTTGAAACAATCTACTTGTCATACTCTTTATTTGCTCCCAAGAAGTTTGCTGTCAGGAGTTTCAAGTTCTCATTTAATACAAGGCAAAATTTACCAAAAAAACCCTACTGCTCTGAAAGCTGCCCCTGCTCCAGTAATTTTCCTCCTCAAATTTCAATTTTCATAAATCTCTCCAAGCAAGTTTCCACCAAAACTTGAGTTTAAAGTAGTGTTCCCATAACCAGCAGTGATCTGATGCCTGCTGGCTTCATTCTCTTCCCATGCCATGCCCAGTGGGAAGCTCCCTTCCCCAAAGCAGGCTCCACAAAACAGAAGCAGAGTTATGTTCACGATCCCAACTTCCCTGCTTCACCATGGTGGGTACAACACCCATTTAGCAGAAACATTTAGCAGATTTGAAAGGTAACAATTGAGAAAATCCAGGCCATAAACACCACAGACCATTTGTATCAAGTTTTACTGCCAAAAGTTTTATTTTACACGAGTTGTAAATGAATATGGTGTACACATCATACAGGATGCAGAAGTACTACGTGAACATATTTATAAGCAATAACAAATTTTCAGACAATAAAACATCCTAAGTTCTCTCTTTGTTCCAATACTTGACTTACCTTTTTGCAATATAAAGAACATTTGAGGAGTGCCAGAAGAACAAAGAATGGCCATAACTTGTAACTGAGGAGTTTCTGGCTGCACAGAAGGCAAACAAGGTTTACAGCGAGGCACTGGAGCAGGCTGCCCACAGAAGCTGCACAATCACTCTCCCTTGAGGCTTTCTAGATCTTGCTGAAGCCTTAAGCCCTGCTCTGAATTCAGCACTGACTCAGCTCTCAGCAGGAAGCTGGACTAGAGACTTCTCTTAAGGTCCATTCCAATCTGAATGATTATAAAATTTGATTCAGGCACAATCAGCAGCCAAATTCAAACAAATCAGTAAATGCCTCCTGTTTTCCCCACTCCCAAGAAAAAAGTAACACACTTCTTTAATGAATCATGTTTACAACAGTCCAGCATGACTCAAATCAAAGAAACAAGCAGCAAATTAAGTGTACTGAAGAAGACCAACACCACATTAAAAGGCCCGTACGTGATTTAAAATTCTTTTTGTAACAGCAAACACAAATTTTTTTAATTGCTCTTTACACATTTGCAATTATCAGCTGTGTAACAATACCAAATATATTCCTAGTCATTTTAAACTGGGAGGTTTCCTGTCCACACTGAGAAAGTTTCTCTTGGCCCTTGATATGCTGGCAGTGCCATATTCCCAGCACATGTCTCAGGGAAGCCAGAGAAACAGGGGCTGGGAGGTGGAAAGGAAGTAAGGAATCCCAGAATATCTGTTTTATCCTGGGGAACATTTCTCTTCCTGTTGGAGACCTCTTTCTGTTGCTAGGGTTTAAATGAAAAGCAAGTGGAACTATCAGGATGGACACAGTTTCCTATTTTTAATTCCGTATGACAGAAAATTGCAATTAGACAGAAGATTTAAGGCCAACAGCCATCACTAAGGCAGCTGTAGAAGAACTAACTGCATGGTGTGATACAAGCAGGCAACAGGGAATAAATGTAAAACCTGAAAAGCACTATACATTTTTTTTTGTGCCAGCAAACAACTGATCCTCTAAAACAAAATAATTACTCTGGTGCAAATAAAAAGTCAGTAAAAGTGTGTCTACCCACACCAAATGTGACATTCAGTTCTATACTCCCCACTTGTTGTAAAACACCAAACTTCTCAGTTTTACAGAGATTTTTGTTTCTCAGCCTCAACATACCTCAGGATAATTATGAGCAAAGGCCAGACAATTTGATCAACAGTCAATCTCTGCAAACACACCACCTTCCACCTCTGCAAGCCTGCTGAAAGTGTGAAGTCAGATCCTGCACCCACACAGAAAACCATGCAGCCACCACAGAGGCAGCTTTGGTTTGGCTTTGTTAGGTAGTGTAGGTAGAGAAGCATGAGAGCACTGAGCTCAGTCCTGCTCCTGGAGGGCCTGGCTGGCACAGGAACAGAGAGGAGCATTGTGCCCAACTCTGGGTCCAGCCAGGGGAGCTCTTAGGCACGTCCTTATTTCAAGCAATAGTTAAAAGCACTGAAATCAAGTTGCTATAGCAAGAACACAACTGTTAGCTGGATGTGCAGGAACAAGACAAGACAAAGATAGACACAGTAAATACAAAGCAATTAAAGGGAAAAAAATCTCGTTATCTGAAGTGACAAAAAACTAAAGGCACAAATTCAAGGACTTTCGACATTGGAGAAACAATCTATTCCAACTCTCAGGACTGAAATAAGATCAGATTTGTGGAATTCAGGTCTCTCTAAAACACAAAACAAGTAGTAATTTGGTGGAGTTCCTTCTTCAGCACACAAAACAGTGAAAGCCCAATGACAGTTTAGTCCTGTCAATTTTGATACTTTGAAGGGAGAAAAGAAGCCAAAATGACACAGAGGTTAAATCAGTGAAGATAAAAGATAAGAAAGAACACATAAAGAGGGCTGGATTCTGGTACATCTAACTCTGAGACATTTGATACACAGGCATGGGAGAAGTGTCAGAGATAGAAAGGTTGTGGCCCTGGAAAACAGGAAAGTAAAATCGTCAGGGCTGTTAGAAAATAGTCTAGAGGGAGTCAGAAATAAAAATTAGATCTTTGACTCTGAACAGGTCTGAGACTGGCTGGATACTAAAGGAATAATCTGGAGATAGAACCATGAGAGAATCAGACTAGGGGAGAGAAGCACTGGATTCTTGGGGCATTCAAACCAAGTGTAACATAAAAAAACTCAAAAACAAACTGGACAGAAGGTGTTTAGGTACATGAAATTAGATGAGAGAGAGAAAAAAGGACAAAGTTTTAAAACCAGAAACAGTTACAATGATGGGTGACACCCCATTAAAGACAGATGAATGAGGGGTTGCTACTGAAAGAAGTAGTAATTCAATGAAAAGAATGAGGGGCATAAAAGATACAGAAATACAAGGGGCAAACTTGCACACTTAAAAGGCAGAGAAGCTCAGCTCAGAAACAGATCCTGAGAATAAAAACAACTTTGAAAAGGATCTTGTCATGCAACAAAATCAGGATTGAAGATTTTGTATCAAGAATGAATGGAAAATGAAAAGCAGATCTGCAAGCAAGCTCAACAAGAAAAAAAAAGGTGAGATAAACGTGGTTTAAAAGTTCATTTGGGAAGAGCATTGAAGCAGGTAAGGCAAAGCTGAGTCCAAAGCTGTGTTGTGCTGACATACTCTTCAGATATTCAGAAAGGCTGGAATGGAAATTAAGAAATTACAAGAGAATATGTCTGGAGGGAGGAATGGAGACAGGGCAGTGTGAGAAGCAGCCAAAGAAATCATGTACAGAGAAGCAGACAGATAAAAATAAAGACCAGTGAGTCAAAAGAAGTGAGGCCAATGAAGGAAGGAGGCAGCAGTGAAGACAAAGGAGTCAAAAAGGTTAATAGACTGGAGATCCCACAAGGAGTGAGTGACAGGGTAGAGGAGAGAGAAAGACAGATAAGCTGAAAGAGAGCAGGTAGTGATCAGAGAAACAGAATTTAGAAATGAGAGATAATAAAGTGAACAATATTTAGTAAAGACTAGGTCATGGGAATGACTGAGGAAGTGAGAAAATCTATCTAAAACTAGAAATCAGAGGCATTAGGCTGGAAAAACAGAATGAAGAACAAAGGATTGAAGTACTGATCAGGGGAAAGGAACTGGGCTTGCCCATGGGGAGGGGTGAAATTTGAAAAGACAAAAATGGGTTGAGTTTAGCAAAGTCACAAAGAAAGATCAAACTAATGACCACTAGGAAAACAAGACACAGAGGACTTCAAACTAGGAAGAGGGAAGGGCTGACAACAGGACTGACAAAGCAGAAGCCAGGAGTCACAGAACTTTAGTGGTGAATATGAATGGAAAATACTTTTTAAAAAGCATCAGAGAAGGGAATAAAGGCTCAGAGAAGGGAATAAAGTTTTAAAAACAACTCTAAACACCTATATTTGAGTCATGTTCAGAAACATAAGTAGCACCCCACCAGGCAGGGTGAGCACCTCTATTTCCCTCCTTGCCAGAAAGGTTTACTCACCCAGATCAAACCAGAGATCAGAAATTCAGAAGACCAACACTGCCACTGGCTAGATAACGTGGGGATATGGCTGGGTTGGGAAAATGTTGACTGTTGACGTAGGTAAAGACTATTAAAGACTAATAAAAATTACGGAAAAGCAGTGATTTGACCTCTGCCATCCAGCACCTTTATGTCTTCACAAAACAAGACCTGAATGCCTTTGTTGACTCTCCCTCACATGACCTCCTGTCCCTACCAGCTCACACAGCCAATGCAGCATTCACCAGCACTCCAACTCAGCTCTTCAGATTCTCACCACACTGTAACAGGAAAGATAAGAGATGAAGCAGACAGATTGCTGCAAACAAACATCACTGTGATTCTGGGTCCCATTCAGAGGTATCTGAGAACCAATGGCATTAAAGTTCTTCTCCATTTCCAAGCCTCTGTCAAGAATTTCACTCTCTGGCTTTCTTAATCATGAGCATGAATAAAACACCAGCCTTCTCAGACACTTCTCATACTGCATTTCATCTTCTGCTATACTGGCATGTTTTTAAAGTTTCTGCTCATTACAAAAAGACAACACACTTCTATTGCCTGCTCATACAATTGGGAGCTGGATCATTAGGAGTGCAACGGAAGAGGGGAAAAAACCCAAATTATTCTCTGCTACCAAGCCAGTGACACACAGAGAGTACAAAAAGTGAGCTGAGCACATCATTACTATCTACCCTACTGATTACTGTCTCTTTCTGTGTGTAGATATGGTTCACTCAAAATTACTGAAATTACATAACAACCAGCTGAAATATAAACAAGAGTTCACAGGACTGGGGCCACAGAGGGAGCTCTTTGTTATTTTTATGCTTTAGCATGTATTTTAATATGGCTTGAAAATCACTTTCAATTTAGTTTAAAACATAAAAGATGATCTAAAAATACTGCATCCAATATATTAACAAATAACACAAAACTGATTTTTTTTTAGTGTACTGTCTTTTGTTACAGTCAAGAAGTCTCACCTAGAATCAACTACTGGAAGCAGTAAGTTGTCCACAAGATGGGCAGCATCTGCTGTAACATAGATATATCTATCTAAAAAAGGAAAGTTTTAAAAAATATCATAGAAACACTATAATTTTTACATTACATTTAATACCTGTATGTTTTACTTCTATTGGACTACTGCACAGCAGGGGAGCTTCCGACACAAAGGGAATTTGTGCAATATCATTCCAAGCATGAAGTTCACTCCTGACACAAGTTAATACTGGAGCACTACTGAAATAAAAGGAGGAGCTGGTCAGACATTTTGGGTAGAAATGTAACATGTTTTCTTAAAGGAAATAAATATGTAATGCCATAGCTTAAAATAAATAGTGCCAAATGTTATAATCAACATATGAAAAACAGGATGGTGGTTTAGAAAAGAAAACATTTTATAAGCACAGAGCATACACTGGAGTGTTGTAACAAGACTTATTTTCATGTTACCAGATACTTGACTTTAGGGAGAGATGCTACAATCCCCACTTATGTAAGCAGTTCTATTAACCCACACTCACTCTTTAATTACAGAGTTTGGTACCAGAGTCAGGTGCACCATCCATTTCACAGATTTTAAGTCAGCAACAACTATTTCTTTTCCTCAGCACAGTATTTGATCATAAATACTAAAAAAACCCCGCATTGCTAAAAAAATTTAAATGCTTAAGTATGCACATTTGCACACTCTCAACTCATTATTCTTTTACTCAACATACCCTTCCAGGGGAGGGACATCTATCAGCAGTTACTGGCAGGAAAAGTTCAATACTTTATGAATAATATCAGATACAAAAGCCTGCATTGCATTTGGGAGGGGGGTTCGGTGATTTTTAAATGTTTTAGCATATTTCAGGAAAAAAAATTGAGTACTTGTGCATATAAATAACTAATTCTGGCAGTCAAGCAAGTATTGTGCTGCCTTTTTCAATACAAAGCATTTCATTCTATGACATGTGAAACATGGTTAGAGAATAGAATCATCATGTTTTAAATTATATAACCATTTAATAAATGAAAACAAATCTAGAGGTTGCTAAACACAGACCAAAGTTTCTCAAATACTTCTTTCCAACAAACTGTTCCACTGAAGTTCCATAAGGTTAAGTGCATACAGAAATGAGAAATGAAACTATGGTTTCATACAATTTGTCCTACAAAACCTAGAAGCAAAAAAATAAAAAGTATGTATTAAGGTAAGCTGACGATCTGGCACATACCATCTAAAAACTCCTTTTTTTCCAAACACAATTTTCATAATATTTGTCGTTTCAAAAAATACAAAACCGGAAACAACCCTGACCCTCCCTTGAACACAAACTCCACAAATGGTTTTTTATTCTTTCAGCATTATATCAAATAAAAATTACAGCTGCACAGAGAAACAAACAAGGAAAAAAAGATCTGAGCATGCAGGGATGTGACTGCATCTAGAACCTATATGTGTATGTACATACTGCTGCTTTGATTTGAACTCACTTTTTACCCACAGAAAGAAAACGGCTTAACTGACAGTAACAGCTCCTTAGCTGCTATCACTGATAATAATTACCTTTTGACAGTTCTGTAAAAAAAGTTCAGTCTTGAAACACGAGGAATTTCATTTCACTCTCCATTCTTACCACATTTAAAACCAAGACACATTCCTTCCTTAAAACTGAAAATATTATATATGCATACCCCCAAAGGCACTAAGGTCTAACAAAAATATTCAGTATTTCCTTATAAACTAATAAAGTATCTGTAAGACAGTTTGCATATATAATTATTTCCCAAATTAAGGCGTGGCAACTTTTTCTTAAACATAAAAGCCATAATTTACTTCTGCTATATAAAAAAAACCTAAGTCTCAGGATACAATATACAATCATATTTATGTAGAATACATTTTGTGTTATACTAGGCTATTACATCTTGGCCAAAAGATTTCAGTCTTTAGAAAAAAAAAATTAAAATTTAAATATACTGTAAAGTCACTCAAATTATTTTAAACACAAAAATCTACAGTGACATATACACAAACAGTTGGGAAGTCGTAACTTAAAGATCACATCTTTTAATCAGACCTGCTCAAAGGACAGCCACAAAAGAACCCTATTGGCTACAAGAAGCATCAGCATGTTTTTAAGACTGAACTATGCAGACTCCCATTGCCCCAGGGCAGCGCTGCACAAGCCCAGTGAAAACGACCTGATGGCTGAATCAACACCTTAAATTTTCCCAGAAAACCTTCAACAAATGTTTTGTGCATTATGAGAGACTAACAACACAAAAGGGGATGTTACAAACATTTCAGCATGACAGTTTTTCCTGAAATTATTTTTCCATTGCATTTGGCAAGCAGAAAACTAATTCTATTCCTTGTCTACTCTTACAGCAAGAACTGCAAAGTACAATTCAATATAAAATACAGTAAGATCCTGTAATAATTATGTTCCTCTTGGAACAAAGATTAAAATAAAGTTAACTGTGCTGATTCATTCTTCCCATAAATTACTAAAAAGGGGAGAGATTCAGACATTTTGCTTCTAGATAATAAGCCTAATATCTGTATCATGTGCAAAAGTGCAACTGTGTTTTAGAACTGAGGCCTAACTGAATACAATTTTGTTATTACAGAAAGTATACTTGAACCAACTAACATGGAAAACGTGGTTCACGGCATCTTAAAATTACGCTTTACATATTTCAACCTGTTGTACAACTGCAAGTTAGTAAAAAATACAAAACCCAGAAAGAAACAGAAAACAACAAAGCTTGCATATAAATTGGTTTACAATTCCAAGCACAACAGTAAGCTCCCAATAATTACATTTGTGTAACACACACGGAGAGGTGGTGGGCTGCTTTCTGTGAAGCCCTTGGCTCTGGCTGCTCCTTTGCTGGGGCTCTGCTGCTCAGCTGCTGGCGGTGTGCGCGTGCATGCGTTTCGCTACATCGTACACGTAGGTGATGTCTGGGCGCCTCTCCGGATCCGGGTTGATGCACATATTAACTAATTGTCGCAGCTACGACAGGGAGAGAACATGACAGGAGCGTTGGCCTTCTTACAGGCAGGATTTGTGCCTTATCAAATTCAAATTAATACAACCGGCAAAAATTAGGCAAACAGCGATTCTGCACAAGCACACAGGCAGCCCTCCCTCTCTGCTCGCACGCTGCACGCAGCCTTATGCAAACACGTATGCAACACACTCCCTTGATTTCTACATTTTGCACTGCTGTCCAGAACAACTGATGAGCGAATTCAAGTTCTACTCCTTTCAACATACAACTTTAGACACGCATTTAGTCCAGCCCCACATAATTTATCAAAAATTCCCTGTGTTTCTAGAGGGCTGTGCCTGCAAAGCCCAGAAGAGCGAAAGGAGCACAGAGCAAAGGTAAACGAGCTGCTTTGCTCATTCAGTCCTGAAACAGGAGTCAGCCAGCAAGAAATGGCATTTCTGTCTGACAGGACCCAACAAACAAAAGGCAGCGGTGCTCCATCTAACATCCAGTTAACCCCCAGAACCTCCTGCTGCAGGAGCTACCAATACACACACATTCATTCAGCTACTGAACAAATTAAACCCACTGAGGGCTACCTGTTATAAGGACTCCACCCCTGAGGAAATAGCTGAACTTGAAACTGGAAGCTGGGAAAATATTTTGGGCAAGTACCACATTATGCTGGCCCTGTTACTCCACTTGTCCACTGCTGAAGACATGATACTGGAATAAATAATCTTTGTCCTACATCCCAATATGTATTCCTTAGGATTGAATAGTTTATAGTGTTCTTTATGTAAAAAAGCACGTAATGAACAAATACTCACAAAAGCCTCTATCAGGGTATAAACAAATCACTATGACCAGAAAATCCCATGTTTCCAGAAACACCATAACCTACTGGGTGTTTGTAATGGACATCTTCAGCATAACCAACCCAAAAGAGCTCCCACACCACCTGCATACTTTTCATTGCCTTTACAAACTGTCAGGACATTTGCAGGTTTTTCTCCCTCCACTGATATGCCTAAGAATTTATGACATTAGAACTGAATATATTGTATGGATAACTTCTGATAGGGCACCTATTTTAAATTGTGTGCCTCTCCTGAGCATTTTTCAACGTGGAACATACCTCTTTCATACTGACTTACTGAAATGCTCACAAGGCTTTGCAAAAACTCCTTAACCAACTCTGAAGATCTTCCTTTATGCTTTTATGTAGCTTTGCCAAATCCTCCTTAGACCTCCTTACAGCACTGGAGACAGGTGGGGAGGGAGGGGGAGGACACTCCAACAGACACATTGTGACCCAGTCTTCTATGGCAATATATCAAATTTGGTTTGGTCTCCCAGCCAGTACTACCAGGTAGGATTATTGAAAAAAATTTGTAATTATTGCAACTAACACAGAGCGACCTCATCACCCTCATTATTCAAAAGTAACATAGGCTGCCTCTTTAAACCTGCCATCGGAGAGTTTCCTTCCTGCTTTTTAGAAAGAGAACAAGAAGGATTTTAAATTATAATTATATTCCTTGCACTTTTCTGAAGATTAATTCAAATGCATAGGAATAGGAATTCCTGAAGTTAATGAAGAAGCACTGCATACCAGTATATAAAGCGTTGTCCATTAGCCCTTACAGATAAACTGTACCTAAGGTACAGATTTTTTATATTCAACAGTATAAAAATTATGCCATTAGACAGCCCATTCTTTAGCAAGAAGAGCTCAATATTTAAAAGTGAGATAATTCTGAAGATAGTGGTCAGATTATTGGATTGAAAAGAAATGTATTGAATCAAAATCTGTAACAGACTTGCTATTTGAATTTTAAATACATTAAGTATATTCTGACTAATGGAATTGTAAAAGCCATCACATTGCTTCTGGCAGTCAATAATAAAATACAATGCCAGTGGCAATAAAAACTATTAGCCTGCAATAACTCCCAAACATTTGAAGAACACAATGCTGGAGATCATTAGCTTCTGTAAGAAACAGTAATTGCCAGCATGTAATACCAACATGCAAGCCAAACCATTTCCTGCAGAAGAAGCAGGTGGGACACAGGGTAGGCAGGAGGCACAGTATAAGCAGAGATGAGCAGCTTGCCATGCAACACCTGAGACAGCCTGCACAGAACACAGGAAAGACTGAAGAACATCCAACACCATCAAGCCTGAAATTAGAGTCAAATAAGCCAACATTTTGTGAAGCGAACACAGGTGTAATTTATCTGCAAAATACATCTAATCCTGAATGTATACATTTCCCTTTCTCTCTGAAGATGTCCATCTGTTCAACAGAACTGCATACAGTGAAGAGTCTTCATAAAGGACCTTGAAGGGTGGAAACCCACAAAGCCAGCATCAGAGGGGAAGCACAGTGTTCTTTCTCCTGTTTTTATTAGGTGTTGATAAATACTTTACTGTTTGTAGAACAGCAGAAGTAGATCTTCAAGAAATTTACCTGTTGAGCACTTGAGAAGCCTTGTCACTGATCTCTGTAAGTGGCAGTCACTGCAATTACTGCAGTGTCTCTGTGCCCCTCTTCCCTGGGCAGGTCCAGCATCTCAGTGGTAAGGCAGGAATGCTGAGCTGACCATGCCTGGGACACTGCACAACAATAGTGCAGATTCCTGAGTAATTTCAAAATCCTTGAGCTCTTTTGAGCCTTTTAACTGAAAAGCAAACCCTTGGAAGAAGGTGAATTCATTCTGCTATAATGAAAAGTTCCACAGGAACACAGTCTTTCAGGACTGAAACAGGGACCACACTGGATGTTAATACTTGGTTATAGCACTGATCCTTTACTCCTATAGGAATATCCATTTCAATAAACTTGAAATCCACCTGTCAGCCCCTCTAGTACGAATAAAATTTCCAGTGTATCAGAAAAGCTCACCAGTGTCATGGGAAGAGGCACTGAGAGTCTAAAATCAGACTATCATTAGAGATAGAAGTCATTTTTTACTACCTGGCACAGACTGGCCAAGAGGCAGAGCAGACTGAGCCAGAGGGACCTCCTGTTGCATCCCCAAGCTGCAAACTTCTTTGTGTGCTTATTGTTCTTAACCTCCTCTGTGCACTTAGCACAGTGACTGTCTTTAGCCTGGAGCTTAGCCTGACACTGGAGCAGTGGGACACACTTTCTTTAACTTCAGCAGGTTTTTCAGCTATGAAATAAATAATTATCATTCAAGTCATGAGGAGGGGGGAAAGACAGAAATATGTCAGGCAAGTACTTTGCATTGTTAGCCAGTTGAAATAGAGAAATTTCCATACAGGGAAGTCTGGATAAAAAAATGCACACATCACCATTCTTACTCTGAATAAAATCTTCTTGAAGCCTTTTCTGAGTGCTTTTCTCAAGACCTGCTGGCAACTAACACTACCACTGTGGACCTGCTGGCTGCTTCTGCTTTTACATCTGGGTAGGAGGTTGGCAATGGACTTTAGAAGAGATGCACCTCAATCAAAGGGAAGATTTTAAAACTTCATCATGAAAGCAATCTGATACTAATATTAGCTGACAAGGTTTTAAAAGTATTGATTGGAGGTGGCAAGGGAGCCCCAGCTTTGAATTCTCTAAAGCAGAACAGCTTTCAGTAAATGCTGAGTACTGACTCTGAATACCAGATGTTTTTAAGGGATATTAAAAATTGAGATATCCAAAGTTTCCAAGCATTTGAAAATCTTGGCTTGTGTCTACCACTGAAGCAATAATTTGTGAAAATGCATCTCAGACTATTAGGATTTCTAATCAAAGGTTTTTAAAAACATTACCCATCTGTCCATCTAAAGGTGCATCTTTGTCACACTGTTCTCTGATGACAAAGATGTGACACAATTACTAACGTGGCTCTCACAGAAGTTTCAAAACTTTGAAAAAGTGTCACACCTTAAAACTCACTAAAATTTACTTACAAAAAGTTGCTTGAAAAAGCACTTGTCTTACATTTCACAATGAAAGTATTTATACTCCTATACTAGACAATGCAGAGATCAACACTCCGTGAAGTTTTTATTTCAGAAACTTCTTTTTCATAAGAAATGAAGTGGTTTTACTATTCAGTGATCCTGATCTTAACTGCTCACCAAGTGTCCTTCTGACCTGGCTAAAGGTTTGACATCTGTATTTCCTGGACAGGTGAAACATTTAGGACAGTAGTCTAATATGACAGCTAACACTTGTTTGTTTCTGTTTTTACAGTTCATGCCAGCATGGTGTTTCTCGTACCAGCTAAAAATGGTTTATTTCGGTGCAATAGGTAATAAATGCATGTTTTCCACAGACCTGAGTGAAGACAAGTCTTCACAGCAGAACATAAAAAACACTCCCTTTACAGGTTCCTTAACTGATAGCTTCTTTTAAGAAACTGTTTTCTTACCTGTCTTAATACCTATAATAGCTCTGATTCTCTCATTATCTTTAAGAATAACTTACACGTATTTTGCAGATAACTGGCTTATCCAAGGTGCAGAAGTACATGTCTGCTTTGAAATAAATAGAAAGTAATATGTTGTGCTTTGCATGTGTTTGCAAAACAAAAAAACCTATCCAGATGTAAGGAAAAGCTGGGATCTCTCTCCCCACCCAAACTCTAAGACCTTCTATCTGGATCAGACTTTGATATTTGCCCCTTGGCTGGGAATCCACATCTCCAACTTCACACTTAGCTGCAGCGAAGTAGCCTTGCAGGCAGGCCAACTTCAACGAACCACTAGTGGTATCATCATTAAAATCCTGCTGAAGGTCACCATGGAAACCGCCTGCTGAGGCTTCGCTGCTGCATTCGGCATCTCCTAATCAGCTACCATGTGAAATGCAAATTCAGACAGTCTGAAAATTAGTCAAGAAGAATAGACGATGAGGATGCAGATATGTGAAATATTCATGTGCTTCATGGAAAAAGGAAGACAGCATGAATGACACAACAAAGAACGGCCCCTGACATTCTTGCTATCATTCTGCATTATTGTTCACACCCTACTGTATTTCTAGGCCTCCAGTTCTGAAGCTGGTTATATGAACTGCCATATTTAGAGTCTACAATAAATAATAATTAAAAATGGCCAAGGTAAAATGACTAACCCGCAAACCCACAAAGAGCTAGAGTGTATAAATTACACAATAGATCATTACTTCATCCTTTATAATGTTACCAAATTATCTTTTTAAGTCCAGTTTGTTTCATAAAAGAGAAAAAAATGTCACTATAAATACAAAACAAAACACTGAGCAGTAATCTTTTATTAATAGTGCGATCACTGTCTGTGAATGTAAGAAAATTTAAGGTTCAGAATTACAACCCCTAGTCTCTAAATGAAATTGTATAATGCTTTATGTTTATTAAAAGTATTTCAGTGCTTGTGTTTATTTGTGTTTTTAAAGTAATCTTTAATTCATGTAGTCCAAATTCAATTAGAATTGGTTACTAATACTTGTTCTTTGGTTTACAGCTTCCATCAGTTTGCCCTGTTCTTTTCAAAGTGGGAAAGTATTTCAGAACTCAGAAGATTAACAAGCAAGCATTTATATTTTTGCATTCTGTTACACTAAGAAAAATACTTATTTTGTTTAGTTTCTTTTTATTTTAGAGCTTAGAAAAGCAAGTACTCCCCCTTCAATGCAGTAATGACAGTAAGAACTGTTAGCTCTCAGCTTAAAAGAAACACTGCTGCAATTTGCAGAAGTACATTATTCAAATTCAATTATATTACATTTGCCTGTATTTCTCTGAAATTTACTCTTAGTCTTGGCAAGAGCCACTCCTTGCAAAAGAGCTGCTGTTCAATTGTACTGAACAGCACATCCCAGTTTTATAATGCAGACAAATGGGACCTGAACAATTCATTTTTACTACTGAGTTACATTATATGTTTTAATGCAGGCCCCTGGAGGAACAGGGCCAGTGCACTAATTTACTGTGCAACATAAACGTGTAGAGTTGTGCTTTTAGAAAAACACCCTGTAGATGTAAGACTCTATCCCATCCTGGCATGTGGAACATATCATTCTGCATTCTGGGAAAGCATTCTGTCATACTTGCAAGGAAGCCCAATGAAATTAGGAATCTAACAGTGTGACGTTTCCATCATTAATACCCTCCAATATAAATCATAAGAAACTTGTTATGACAGGAACATTTGAGTGAGTTCAACAAGCAAACACTTATAGACATAATCTGCAAATAACATAAAATCACACAAGTTCATTTACTTCCCTGGAAGTGTGCCAGCTTACATAAACTGGGGATCCAGCCCATGAAAAGGAAAATTACTTACTTCCTCTGAATAGTGATCTGAAGGGAGAGGTGGGTAGTCACACTGTTCTATCTTCTTGCACAGAGAGTACAAGTTCATTTTATCGCCATAAAAGGGACTCTGCAGTGCAGCCATCTGTTTAAAGAAAATGTACAGTTTTCTTTTGCGTTTTTAGGTAAAGCTATTTTGTCATAAAAGCTGTAATAGTAACAAATAGAAAATGATTCTTAATGACTCTCAATGCTCTGCTTAGAGGGAACCTTGCAGTGATAATAACAGAAGTTCCAAAACCATTCCTATAACCACTGTATGTACTTGTCCTATGTCATACAACCATAGCTGTATCAGTTACAGTGCAATATCTGAATTGCACACTGTTAGGGTTTTATTAATAGACTATGAGGGGAAATTCAGTAGTTTATGATATTGCTGAGAGTGGAGGGTCCTTGCAGCACAAGGGACACCAAAAGAATCCAAACCTGTACTTTTCTTTGGAAGACCTTTTGTAAGAAAACATGTAACTTACAGGAAAACATTATCTAACCTAAAGCAATGCATTGTGTAGATAACACTAGATAATATTAGCAGATTTTGTAACCTTCCACAGCCACGACGTTAGACTTCAATATAACTGGAGGTTTTGAAAGCAAGAAAAAGCTATCATCTATATTTCCAAAATCTCAGACCCAAAACCTTTGTAATTCAGGACATCATTAAAAATACTTGAAAAAATAAATCCCCAAACTTCCATCAGAAGCACAGAACTGGCATCTATGGCAATAATTTACAATTACAATACAAAACAAGAAAATCTGTTGCAGAGCACTTATATAATTGATCAGCTTAAAATCAGCATTAATAAACCTACCCTTTATTTCCAGGCAATGTTACAACTTGACATTTGAGATGGAAACAAATACTATGGCTAGCTGGATTAAAAATTTAAAAATTCGTTTAAAATCTCTCCGTTCTGCTCCAAGCCTAAGAAATCTTCTAACTGCAGCAGCAGGAATGCTACTCTGAGTGCAGAGCTGCCCCAAAGTCAGTCACCCTTTTCTACATGTGCTAATAAGTTTGATTTTGGAAGGACAATGTGTACATTCCCCAGACAGGCAGAGTGTGTGTGAAACACGCTAGTCCATGCTGTGCTACTCAGTGAGCTTCAGCAGGGACAGGACAAGCTGAAAATGGCTCTCATCTGTCTTGTGGTCTTCCAGATAGCAGTTTAACTCTTTCATGTCTAAGCATCAATATCACTGGGGGAAATGTATGAACAGAATTACCAACATCCCCTTCCATTTATTTTATATCTCATTAATTTGCTCTCAAATAGTTCAGTACTTTTTCCTATTACCTTCAAGTAAGAATAAAAAATTTTAAAGCTCCCAAACGCATGCTACAGTTCCATCCTACACTCCTCCCAATCTGTATTACTAAGATAATGTTTTTGTATTTACATGACATCGTCTCTTACCTTAAAAAGAATGTTAAAAATGCAAGCTGAAGACCAAAAAAGAAAAGAAGAAAAAAAAAAACAAAAAGAAAAATCAACTGCAGGGTCTGTACACATGCAGAAATTCTAAATAAATGCACAGATACTCATTTTTGTACTCTAGGTGTTCATTAAAAAGTACTTTTGTTTGAATGCTGCCGAGTGTTAAAAAAATTCTGAACGTCCCCTAAGGAGTTAAAACAGGAATGCTATATTTTCATGCATCTCCTGCTTTGACAGATGAAAAATGTCAACTGTCCTGTTTTTATTTTCAAGCTTTTGCACTATTCATCTGGTTCATTAGTGCATCTCGCTGCTGCCCCTGACAGCTGCTCGCCCTCTCCTCCCAGCAGCTGAATTTTTCAGGCTAATTTGATCCTCCACACTGAGACGATCGCTAGAATGATTGACTTGCTCCCTGACCTCCAGGGTCTGACTTTGCTGATTAGTATTCTGGGGGTGTCTGAGGGACGAAAGCCCACTGTCTGTCTTCAGGGCTGGTGGCAGCTCGCTCTCTCTTCCCCCCCCCCCCCCCCTTTTTTTCTTTCTTTTTTTTCTTTTTTTTTTTTTTAACTGTAAGCCACCAACCTACAACCCTGTAAGGATGCAATTGCTACGATGAACAATAAAAGGAAATGTGTAAGACCTACTTTTCCATGTAAAGGTCCATGTAGCAAAAGCACAGCATCTTGATTTTAATTAGTAAAGTCTACTTTGTTGCATATCAATTAAAACTCCACTGGTAATGTTTTTGAGGTTTCAGCAATACCTGGGGCGCTAAAAAATTCAGACTTTAAAACATACTTCTGCAAAATCTTATTGGCCACACAGTTAGCATTGAACAATAGATTGTTATATACACTAGAAATAATAATTTTTAAAAACAAGTTAGTTTAAACCTAAATTAAAAGATAGCTGAAGAGTTAAGTGGCAATTAAGCATTTACTGAGATGTGATAAACTTGCCAAAGCTTTTCTCCAATTAAGCTGGAGACAATCCACAGTACATATGAACACACATCACCATGAAATCAACATAATCAAACATGCTAAAATGCAGGCAATAGACAAATCACAGAAAGACAACCAGCACAAAACTGCACAGATTAAAAAACACCATTCATTAGTCCACACCAGCCTTGAAGAACCTTAAGCAATCACTTTCCAAGAAAAAATACGAAGTCAGAAAAACACTGAGCATGTATTTTGATTTTGCTATACCTGAAATTTCAAAATTACAGATAAATGCTCAAGATAAACTTCCAAAACACGGCAAGAAAACCCACCAAAAATATCTGGTATGTTGCAGAATCAACTAAATGCACTTCTAAAAGAAATTAAAAGCTATAGTTGAAGACAATGCCCAATACTGTAGCTATATATCAACAACAAGGGTCCTAATAATTATTTTATCTTGTGGTAAGGAAAACAAACACTACCCCATATCAGCTTAAATAGCATCCTGGTAAAACCTCTAAAATAAATCAAAGGAAAATGGTATTTCAAGAAGCTGAGTTAATCAATGGAACTGAGTTATTTAGGTACTTTGGGATTATCTACCACATCAAAGAAAAATGTAATATTCACATAGGTGTTGAATACACTCTACCAGCATTAAGGCAGCAAGCTTAAAAAAATCTTTAGAAAACTACTACTGATTTATATCCAGCAATTTAATTTCATATAACATAAAAGAGAAAATTAACTTTAAACTGTGGGGATTTTATATAATGGTAATTCAAAGGTTTTGTTTGTTTCCAGATTTAAAAAATCCTCAAGTAAACCAAGGAAGGACAAAGAAATAGTAATATTTGAAAGTATCAGGAAAATGCTCATCTACTTTCATGCTACCTTAGGGCTTGCACTAAGAGTGCAAAGCAGAGCACTGAAATTCAGGGCAGATGTCATGGTCAGTATTGAGGAATCCCAATACAGGATTAAGTTTTAGTTCAGGATTCAAACTTCTAAATACTGGCTATCAGCTGGACTTCCTTCCTTGAATGATCCCCAAGATTTAAAGCAACAGCTGTACACACATCTGTAAACTGCAGACTTGCAATACAGCTACTTGTCCTTTTAATATTCAAAGCAACATCAGTGATAGAAGGTAAACAACTATTACTGGAGATGATTCACCTAGCAGTAACATCCAACCTCAACAGGCTGCCAATGTCTTCTACAAAATCCTAAAATAAACAAGGAGGTGCTGATACTGCTGAGTATGTGTAAATGAGCTCTGCTGACCCACTGAGGCAGGTGGCTTGTAGGTAAAAAAAAAAGTGACTTCAGTATATTGGTTTCTACCTGGAACATGTCTGGGGGCCTTCACTGCCACTCCTGATGGAACCATTTTTTTCCCAGCATCGTTCAATGCAAGTGTTTATTCTTCTAATCAAGAAATGATATGCAAAGAACTTGGAAGACATATTTGTTTTAGAAGCCTACCTGTTCTTCTCACCTTCATTTGCCTCCACTGAAATTTTCTTAGAATATAGTGTTATTTAAAATTATGTGTCACCTACCAATCTCAACTGTACCAACAGAGAAACTAAACAATTGCAGCTTAACCATCACAGGAGAAGAACAGAAAAATTACAGGGGTGTGCAGCAGAAGTTATTAAATGGAGACTTCATCCAAGCTAGTAGCAATAAGTACAGTAAACCTTTTTCATCATTTTACTTAGGTTGAAAGTATTTATAAAAAGAAGAAATTTGTATTAAAATAACTATACTGCACTTTTGGAAAGCCTTACTTACATATTCAAATCACTCCTACTATTTCTCAATGCGTTTATTAACAAAATCACATAACCAGCATAGGCCATGAAAACACCTAGAACAATTTTACATGTGCTTGCTATTATTCATTTATTAATGCTTCAGTCATGCCCAATCTTTAATAAATTGCTGTAAAATCTTTGTAGCAAGCCCAGTTAAAGGTAAGTTCAAGTAAAACACAAATAAAAGTATTTCATATGCTTAAGTTATGTAAGGGGAGGGGGCAGGGGAAGGGGCAAGTACAAGAGTGTTATTAAGTTTCCTGTATATGTCACTATTACCTCATACAGCAAACAGCCTAGAGACCAGATGTCAGACTTGAAGTTGTAACCATTTTCATGTATTCTCTCTGGAGACATATAATAGGGTGTACCAACTGCAAAAAAAAACCACAAGTATTTTTGAATGAAAATTTCTGTTGTTATGCAATAGTAAAATTACAGCTTTTCTCACAGAAGAACGTTTTTCATCTTTCTCATTTTGCTACACTTAAAACTTCAACTCATACTTAGGACACTTCAGTTTGACAGAAATACGTTTATTAGGTATCTATTTCATCCAATGCAGCTTTATTTTCAGTGCTCATACCTCACTGCCAGAGCTATGAAGTTGTAGAACACTTCCAAATGTTGCTTTTAAACAATCTCATGAGTAATTTGTTTCTCTTGAAGAGAACCAAGGGAAGGTACTACACACACACATATCCCTGCTACTTTTCCAAACTCTTATCACTGCAGCTACAAACAGCAGCTGGAAATTCTCTTCCGTGGGCTGAATTTTATTTTTTGTTTCATGAGCTCTGTTCTTCCTTTGAGAAGATATAAACCTGGAAAAGCTGGTTTTGAAACTAAAAAACACAACTACTTTGAACAGCTGAAATTCAAACTGAGCCTGAGATTCAGGACCTTCAGAGATGAGGGCAGGAACACCAGTGAGCCCAGCAGAAGCTGAGGTTCCTATGGACGACTCGGCCATCAGCTGTAGGACCAAATTCCACATGGGCTTTTCAGCTCCCAAAGCTGTGCCTGCCCCAGCTTAATCCTGCCTCAGAGTTGTGGGCTCTGGAAATGCTCTTGAAAAGCAGCATTTATTAGGACTGTCCCAGAGTGAATTTATATTGGATACTCCAGAACATCTCTCCCCTTGATTTTAATCAAACCCTACTGATCTGCATCACAAGTTACTTGGAAGAGTGAAATAATGAGAGATGTTTCAGCTCTATAAAAAATGTCATTCCAGAGAAAGTAGCTGAGTGATGGTTTCATGCATGACAGAGCAATAAGAAAAAGAAGTTATGGAAAATAATGGCAGTGGCAATTTTAGAGCATTGTTTCTGAACTTTCCACCTGTATCCCCCAAAATGACTGCTTAATAGCAAAAGCAAGTCCCAGACTTGTACAGATTTTTATTTCAATTTTGTTTGAATGTTTTCTTAAGTACTGAATCCCGATGATGAAAATGGGCTGATTTCTGTCAATTCTAGTTTATTTTATTGTGAAACCAAACATCTTGCAACACCATCAGCGATTAAAATCAGCAATTTCTCATATTTGTACTTTGTGATATGGACTTCACATATTATTGTAACACAACGATCTGGTTTCACTTCTGCTTTTCTGAATAGATGAGGCTAATTCAGAATTGATCTCTACAGGAATACTGGAAACAGAGATACAGTGAATGTATAGGTACTTCCACATCTGAATACTAAGGTTAAATAGCTTTAAGTAATCAGACAGATAATTTTTCTCTAATAGTTTCCAGAAGTTAAGGGTTTTGTTTTGACAATGTGCCCTACCCTTTAAGAAATGCTGCATGTCATACATTCTTAGGGAGTAAGGAGGAGGGAGAATTATTTTCCTACTTGAAGGGCCCAGCTCAGTTAGGGAAACCCAGAACCACCCATCTCAGGTCAGGCCACTGCTGCTGGTAACCCATAATTTCACCTGATCTGCTCCTTGGCAAACAACATTGAAAACCCATATAAACTGCTTCTCTAACAGACAGGCAAAGACAGAGGTCCCCATGTGGTATCCTGCAGTGGATCTGGCCCCCTAAACATCCTGGGGGAGATTTGCAGCTCTGGGAAAGCAGAGGGTGCCACAGCCCTGTTCCTCAGCGCTGGGCTGAGCACTCAGGGCAGCTCTGTACTGAGGCTGTTAACAAACAGCTTCAAAGGAGACAGGCTGGGGAAAGGCAACTCAACAGAGTACCACAGGAGACACTTACTCTCATAGGCTTTTTGCATTCACCCACAACAGACAACAGTCTTTTCCCTGTGAAACAACAGGCAAGCAAATGTGTAGACACAATGCCAAAATAACTACCAAAATATCCAGAAGCAACTCTGTTCTCTAATGCTTCAACATCAGTACTCTAATGGGCACTTCATGACAGATAGCTTAAGATTAGAACTGCAACTAAACATTTGGAATTGGTTTCATATTTTTATTATCTTACTGTTTTATTTCCCTCTTGAATTTTTTTAACACCCCAAGGACTGGTGAGCTTGGACATCTCTGAAAACTTTCAGCTGCATTTTGTATCCATTAATTAAAGCACTGGTTTAGTATATTCTGTTGCTTTGTTGGCAGAATTCATCTAACAATAGAAATAAGTTCAATAGGTATGTGGTTGTACACTGGCTACAGCAGCAGTGCCTCTGCTGCTCTGAGGTATCACACAAGCGGCTGGCAGTGAGTAATGTGCCAGAAAGAGGCTTCACACAATCCACAGGGGGCAGCTGAAAACACTGAGGTTTGAAGGTTCATCGTCTACCAAAAGCAAAGGTAATTTTAACCAGTAGCTCTGGGAAGCCTGCTGATACATTAGGGGTCTGATATGACCGTGAAAGATTGATGATAGTGAAAAGCAAGAACAAATGTTACCATTTCACAGCATTTAGTCTAGTGTAACACCTTCACTACAATACAACCTGAAGCCCCCAGTGACCAACTAGTGAAAGGAATTGAAATTAGTTATGTTACTTATAGAATCACACAAATGACCTGAAGATTCAGACATCATTACTACTTCTAAACTGTTTTTAACAGAACATGACACTAAAGATTCATTATTCTGACATTCAGGAACTACTGAAAGCATTGCAATGATCCTTTTAACACGGTGAGCACTCTCAGGACATAGCTGTGCTGCTGGTAGGCAACTATCAGTGTGATTATATATGTTACATTTCCTTCCTGGATTTTTTTTTTTTCTGTTAAGTGAAATACAGCATCCCAGTAGTATAGAGATATGCAACTTCCTGACTCCCTTTACTCATGTGAAGACACAGAAGTGGGATAACACAAGAAAAGGAGCTAAATCATTGAGATGCCTGCATTTTTAAGAACAAAATCAGTAACTTCAGCATACTGCTTGCTGCATTTGTAGGTCTGTGATAACCCGCAAGTCTGAACAGTAAAATTCTTGAAAATGGTCTGGGTCAAATACAGTGTCTCCTCAATCTGCTGCTGCTCTGGAGCTGCCTCCTTTTAAAGATGCTGTAGATCCAGAAAGTGTTGATTCTTTATCCAAGCTTCCTGTTACTGGTAGAGGGAATGGATATAATGGAAATGGTGGTTAATACAGAGCAGGGAACTGATTTGAAGGATCAGAGGCAAAGACTCTATTACAAAAAAGGGAGTTATGATATCAACACTCCATCTTACTACCTGGATAAACATGTAACTCACAATGTATCTGAGTAAAGTGCATCAAGGAGTGGAATGAAAGTTGCTCTAATATAGTTACTAGTTCTACAATAGTTACTAGCTCTAAAAGCTATCCAGCATTTTTAGGCTAGGAGAAAAATCGGCCTGGTAAATGTTAAATCTACTTATACAAAACAATGTAGTGGTTCATTCAGGATAGGTTTAAAAGACCACAGTTTTAAAAATGGCCACATAATCATTACTGACATTTCATGCATTGGCATATATAACTATCAGAATTCAGGAAGGGGGCTAAAGAGGCCAAAATTCAGTAACCAGAAGACACAGGTTATGTATGACTCAGTGTCCATGAGATCACAGCAATTCTGTAATACACGGTTCAATACAACATGCTTGTAACAAGATCAATGTGGATGCTGAAGACAGACAAACCACATCACAAACAAGCAGCCTGAAGCTCCTTTCCAACCTACTGATTCTATAATGTAGGTTTTTGTATTTTTTTAATATAGCTATAGGAGATGTCTAAGTCAAGGGCTCATCTTCAAGGACAGGACCCAAAATACTGTACTTATCCAAAGTAACTCTGCAACCTAGCCCACAATGTGCAAACAGCTCTTCTACACAAGTCAATCTATAAATATCCTGAGCTATTTTATAACAACACAATCATTTCTCTTCAGCTTTCAAACTACTGTAAGAGATCTCACGATTCTGTACATAAAATACAGGAGCTATTTTAACACAGCTTCTTTGATGACTGCAATGACTCAGCTGCAGACCTCCCTGCCAGCCTGACTGTACACTGAGGGTGCAGGCTCTGAGTATGGTTGGGTATCTAAGTGGAGTTTATCCTATTCACAGAATGGTGCTGCAGACCACCACCTCAGCACACCCTCTACTGTGTTAGAGACCCATAAGTGAGAGGACAGGAGAGTATTTGCACCCATTTTCAGAAGGTATTTTATTCTCCACAACCTGTGTGAGTTTATAGTCAAACCCCTCACATAACAGTCTGTGCTGGGGACAGCAGTATCACAGAAATGACAGATATTGTCAAAACACAGAAGACCAGAATTCCATGCGGGTGATTCTCTGCATTCGAGCACTTTAAGAAGATTGCAGATCTGCTCCTTTGCCCTGCAAGAAGGGATCCCCAGGGTGGTGGCAGTGCCTGCCTGGACAGCACACTGTGCAGCCTCACAGCACAGCCATGGCAGAGAAATCAACTGATTCTTTTTGTCACTGAAATATGAAAAGACTTACCTTCACATCCACTGAACGGCTAACAAAGAAACACATGCATCCATGAGCTGGCCTTAGAATTACCACTTCACCCAAGAGCATAAGGCCTGCCATTCAGCCATTAAAACAACAGCAGCAAGAAAACCCTAACACAGTTCTAAGGAAAGGAGTAAGAAGTCTTTGTTGGATCATATTCCCCTTTCTAACAAAGTCTTCTGAAAACAAGAAATTCTGTCAAGTTGGTATCAAATCAACGATACCAAATGTCTCCATTTCCTCTGCCCTGTTGTAAGAAAGGTTTTCCATTTCCAAAAAGACATAGGCATGACAATAGAAAAATTCTTGATAAAGCTGTATAGAAAAAGTTAAGAACATGAAAAAACGCATCTGACAGAGTTTTTCCACTTGTTTCAAATGGACCAACAGTAAAGATTCTAATTAAATGAGTATTATTCATAATTAGCAGTTAGAAGCTGTAGCTAATTAAAATTTTAGTAGATTTCTTTATCTCTGAAAGCCTGAATCTAGTTTGCTACTGAAATTTTTATAAAGCCTGTAAACAAGTATAAATTGCTGCACATATGTTTGTAATTTACTAGGTTACATGCACCAAAGGTTTATGGAATCATAAAAAGATACAACTTTGAAAGAAGTATCAAGAAAACCAGTATCAGAAACTGCACAAGAAATCAACTTAAGAAGTGGTCTCTACTAGTGACGTGACAAATCAGAAAGTCACTGTCTCCTCTGTAGCCTAAGTTAATAGCTGACAAACCTTTTTTCTAGGCTGAATTCTGACATTAGGTCATAATTAAGAGGGAAATGAGTAGAGATGGGGAAAAAAAAAAAAAACTCCTCTACCAAGAGACAGCAACCAACAGAAGAAACAAAGCTGCCATCCTCCCCTCCTTCCCCCACTCTCTAGATGGCTCTTGGATCTGTAAAAGATGAGCTTTTAAGGGCCATGGGGTTTTACACTGTTTTTAATTCTGGGGCAGTCTTCAGCTTTTTTAAATTTCCAGCTCAGCCCTCACAACCACTCTCCTGCCAGGAGCCAAAATAATCCAAGGTTGAGGCAATCTGCTCCTCTTTAACTTCCTGACTTGTGCCTCAGAATGCAAGTCTGCTCTCCCACCCTCACTGCTGACCTCTGCCTTATTCATGAGCTCCTCCTCCTCAGATTAGGATTTAAAGCTCTCTCTTCACAGGCTCCTTTCCATCTGCAGGCAGGAGCAGAGCCCACCTGCAAGAACCCAAAGCAACCTCTCCACAGTGCTGCCAGAGATGGCCACTGGCTTACAAGGGCAGCATGAACAGCAGCACCTTGGCAGACACACTGTGCCCTGTGACAGCAGCACATCTTCAGTGTCACATCTGACCCTCAGCTGGAACCTGAGCACACTTCCAGCCTGGGCTCTCCACTCCTCCTCAGTGCCCTGCTAATGCAACACTGCACTCTGTGTCTGGGGCTCCTATTAACACCTCAGCAGTTACTCATGGGTTTGACTTGACCAGTCTGCACCAAACATGCTCAAAAATGGAAGGCACAAAAGAGTGACCAAAGAAAGACTTTTTGGAGGACAAGGAACTAAGGATAGTGTCAAAAATTTCCTGTCCAAAGTATTATATTTTTGGTCATACACACCTATCACTCACATCTCAAATGTGATACAAACATGACAAAACATGCAATCAATGAAGAGGCTTGAGTTCAGCAGCCATCAGTGAGGGAAAAGAATGTTTTCTAATTTAAACCCCAACTTAACAGCATTATGAAGACTCATTCCTACATTTCTCTTTAAAGGAGATGTTACTCTATTTACAAGGTTGTTCTCTTCTACGGAGATGCTCCTAGACTCTGTCATTCATCTATTACCTACTTTTAAACTTAAAATCTATGCCAAATATTTAACTTTCCTTTTTAAAGGCTTCTTAATCATCTTAGTATTCACATGCTACTCAGAAGATGTACATGAAAATTATGTTTGGATGGAGATAATACACTGCTAGTTTCACGAGCTAGCAACGAATAAACGGAGCATTTGAGAAAACTTACAAAAATAAGAATAGAAAAAAGCTACCTGGGAATTGATTTTGTTAATTCTGATCTCCCCTCAACTATCTAAGCCTATATTGAGAAACCTCACCTTAAAAAACAGAAGCTGCTCTGAGAGCCCTTTGAAACCATGTAACCAAGAGGTCATTAGTGCCACTCATGCAGGCACACAGAGATTCCTTCCATGGCTGAGTAAAGTTCAAGTCTATTTTTAAAAAAATGCATCCATGTTATCACCTTATTTTTTCCTAGCATTTCTAGGTAACACTATTATCTTAAAGACCTGTTCAGAGGCAGAAATGAACATTAAATTATGCAAACAAAGGAGGGAAAATACGCAAAGCATGCTGAAAGTAATGCCTCAGTGCTACAGCATTTCTGTATTTGTCCATGGTGCTGACCATTTTTTTTATTAAGAACACCTTTAGGACCATATTTTTATTATTACCTAAGAGTAGCTTTAGCTGGTCCTAACCCTTTTCTTGCTCCTGCTGAGTGGGCACAGTACTTCCACCACGTAAAAGACTCTACCTGTCCAACATCTGTACCTCAGAGAAAGCTTACCTAAAGAATGTGCAGCTGTGGTTTTGGAGCTGAAAAATCGACCAAGTCCAAGGTCTCCCAGCTTTACTACTCCTGTAGCTGTAATGAACACATTTGCTGGCTTTATATCTAAAAGGAAAATAAATTTAAAAATTTAGAAGTCACAGTGAGGTTGCAAGGAAAGCTACTCTTCTATTAATAATAGACCTGAAGAGGATTTTATTTACAGCTAATATTGGTAAAATTTCACAGTGCTATTCAGAAAGAATGAGTCCAGAATGTAGAACTTCAAATCCACTGTTTTAATAGTACAACCATCACTCAAAGCAAAGAAAACCAATAGCAATGAAAAGTATTTAAAAAAAAAAAAAGCAAACAAACAAACAGACCCACACACCCAAAGTCCTGAAGCACATACCAGAGAGTTCAATACTTTATGTAAACTACATAGAAGAACTTACATTAGAACTAGAGAACCTCTTTTGTTATGTCTTAAGTAACAGCCTAAAAATGTTTTCAAGAACTGTAAAGCATTTTTCATCACTTTTGCTGATCAAATTACCCATAGTGGCATAACGTTATTTATTTGAAATAGAGAACTGATTCTCTGTAAGAGCAGGCACTAAAAAAAAGAAGCAAGTTTACTCAGGAGAATGGTTATTTGAACTCGTCAATGGAACTGGGCTAATCAAGTAGAAACAAAGAAAAATAATGATGTATACCCCAGACAGTTATTTTTCACAAGTAATATCCAGTTTAAGTTTTAATCCAATCCCTTAGAGACAACAGCAGAGACTTTCATTCTATGATTTCTAACAAGGTACCTATCTTGTTAGTCTTCTAAATAAACTGACCTGTTATTTGTTTGGCAAGGGAGTTTAGCTCCTACTCTGCTGAAGAGCAATCCACCCTGGCCCTAAACTTACAGACATCAGTACACTTTGGTAAGAGGGGATTACAGTTTGCGTAAGATACAGGGACAGTAAAAGGAATGGTTAATAACCCTTTAAACACCAGCATTTCCAGGTTTTCAGTAAAAAAAGCTACAAAACCTTACAAGCTTTAGAGGAAGACAGAAGCAATTATGTTCTCCTGCTACCTGACCCAGTTTTCAGGAGTTTGGATAATCCTTTGTGTAATAATCCAACACAGATATAGCTCAATTTAAAAATAGCTTTAATTGTCATTGCTTTTGGTGTGTAACTATGGAATCATTAGATTTACCATAAGTTTGCCAGAAGCTTTGAACTTCGTATTTCAGTTTAAGGAATTTAAATCCTTTTGTTTTGAGCTAAAATACACAGAAACGAACTAATTTAACCGTAAAAAATATTAAAGGAAGATACTTGTACCCTGTGGAAAGAATCTGTATTTTATGTCCTTCTCTTTGTATCATTTGCACTTGCAGGCATCTGTACAAATGCATAAAGGCAAAAAAAAAAAGAAAATCATAAGGGAAAAGGCATTTGCAGAGGCAGGGGTATCTACGCTCATCTGCTAAGGGTGCAAAATTTCTGGCTGCAAATGACAGCTCAGCAGACATCGAGGGACTTTGTATCAGGCAGTGAGCTGCATTCAAGCACAGGGAGCCACCACCCTAAGACAGGTAACGTCACCTGAACCCAAAAAGTGACAGCCCACACACAACTCACAATCCCATAACTAGAGGGATTTCAAAAAGGAAAATAAAAATTAGCAGATGTGAGAAGAAGCTGTACTATGATCTGTTTTCTTTGACTAAAGAGTTATGAGGTGAAATGAAGGCCACATTCAGAAGAGACAGCAGCACCAAGGTTTAAAACAGGCCAAGGAAATTTAGTACCTGACAGAGATAGCTGGCAACTATCCCAAGGGCTGGTGGGACACAGATTGGAAATGGTGGAAAGCAGCAGAGAATTGGAGGAAATGCTCACACCTGCACATAATCCAATAGAGAAGGGACTAGGAGAAGGGCCTGTACATCACGAGGAAGCAGAGCATGAGCAGATACTCTTTACGACAGCCAGGTGCAAGAAGTGTAAAGAATGGACTGACAGATCTGTGCAAGGCAGGTAACAACACCTGGGCAAGACAACAGGCAAGTATAGAAGAAAAAATACAGGACAGAAGACAAGAGCCAGAAAAATGAAGTAGCTATGGCAGGGTATGCATCACTTACAGAAGTATCGCTTATTTTGAAAAACTTGCTATCAAACAAATGCCTACCACAACAGATGTATAACCACAAACTTCTGTCAGTTTTCTATTACTTATAAAATCTTACAGAAACATACATTGTTTCAGCTGTCAAAATTGATTCCAGCCAGCTTAATTCTCACATAGTCAAAGGTTTAGTAAGGACAAAGCATCTTTGATCCTGTATTACCTCTATGCATAACACGACGAGAATGCATATGTTCCAGGGCACTGCAAAGCTGAACAAAGTACTTCCAAACTGTTCTTTCAGGAATCAACCTCTTCTGTTTCTTAAAATGCTTAAAAAAAACCAAACAGGGATAGTGAATATTAAAAATTAAAACTTGCATAAAGTGACTGAAAAGATGAAATTACAGAAAAGCCTTAATTACAAAATTAAAAAAATGCAGCAAGCTCACAACCTAATGAGAAAGGTTTAACAAAGTTTCTTGACAGAAACCTTTCTCCTTAAATATTCATATATGTATCATCACTGCATGTGTATAAGTCAGTCAACACACAGAGCCACAAATAACATGAATGAAATAAAACTCCTACCCCAAAAAAGGATTTATACAGTATTTAGCAGTCCTCAGTGTTGGATTAATGTGGTAAGAGGAATCCAGCATAATGTAGGCACAGAACAAATAAAGGTTCTGTGCCACAGAACAACCCAAACTAAATACAATTCCTTACACCAAGATTGATTTCTATACCCTCATTCTCTAAAGAGAAGAAAAAAAAGAACAGCAGTAACACAGTCACAAAGTTCATGTAAGAGCAATCGGTCACATTAGTTTTAAAAACTTCTGCAATATATGAAAGGGAACTAAAGGAACTGTGATTTCTGAAAATTCCACAGTGATGTAAATCCTGTTCGAGTATTTTCTATCCTGTATAAAACCCATTCCTGATCACTGGCCTGTTAAAGCTTACACAAAACAATTACACTCTGCTATACACACCATCTTTAAATGTTCTATTCAGGAACTGAATAACAGTCCTCCAAAGATACCTACTGAAAACCTAGAATTCAGTCAATGTTAAAATACAGAAGTTCAGTCATTATAAATTCTGCAGCTAAAGGGAAAAAGATGGAAAAATCATTGCTTGTTTAGCCTCTGCTTCCAAAGAAATCATATTGTGTCAGGTTTTGAAGTTACACACAAGGAGAAAACACATAACGTTAAGACTAGCAAAATTTTAGATGGAAAGCAAAGTACTTGATGTATTTTAATTGTGTGAACAGACAGACTTCACACTCATGAACGCCTTAAGAAAGTTCACATAACAAACATTTATTAATTTTCAAAAATAAAAATATTTTCATACTATGTTACAACATGCCACTGAAGCTGACAGCTGCATCTGCACATTAGAGACACACAGGAGTACGAGAGAGATGCTTTTAAATTACCTATAGCAAAATGCATCAGTCGTACAAAGGATCCTAACATTCCACCAAATGGTTTTAGTTACAGGGATTATTTCAAAATGCATTTTCATTTAAATGAGGCAAAGCATATAAATTACATCTTTAAATATAATTTTCTTTCAGTCTTGGACTGAATCCAAACCAACCCTGTGTGTCTGTTCTCCCTATAGCTGGATTTGCATATCAGAGGATTGTTTGATGTCAACAGGAAGATAGAGACCAGGTTTCTTTTCATTTAAAAACAAATACACAATACATCTAAGTACGTGTACATGAAAGCACAGTTCCCTGATTTAAACTGCATTCTGAAATTATCATCATTATAACTAGGTACTTTATTTAAACATTCTGAGTTATTATTTTTAACTGGAATGCAAGTACAAGTGGTGATGAAACACCATTCACAAAACACCTGAAATGGGAAGATTTCCTATTACACATTCCCATTTACCTAAAGTACACCAGTGTACTTCCCAAATATTTATGTACAAGTTTTCCTTTAACACTTTATTTACTTGCCACCCCTAGCACTGTAGCTGAGGTACACTACAAAATTGGCTTCAGTTCTTACAGTGCAAGGATGCAACTTCAAGTGTGTCAGACGTGGTCTCATCCTACTGAGGGCATTAATAATTTTGCAGGACAATAAGAACCTCCTCCTGAAAGCATCAAGGATATTACTTAACCCCAGAGAACTTATCCACCTAAAGAGGATGGAAAAGAGAGCTGCTAGATTTGCTAACAATGTTTAAAACTAAACAAAGAAACAGGCAGCATTTTCATTTGTATGAGCTTAAAAATAATCTATCTTTAAAATAAACTCAGTGAACATTATTATGTTGTTCAGTAATTACTTACTCTATCTTCTTCCCTCAAAATATATGTTCTCCATTTTTTTTCTTAGGCTGTTGTCCACCAATAGGCAAAATAGTGACAAAAAGCCACCATCAAAAAGATGAATTTTGCAAAACTAGCTACTGAAACAAGTTGTACACTTCTAAGAAACAATCCAGCAGGCACAGTTAATTCTGAGAAAAGTCAATAAGGAAAATTCTATTTCAGTTATGAACCTTACCTTCTAACAAGAAATGTAAGTTGATGGAAAACACAGGCAAACCTATTTTTATGCCAAGCAGCATAATTAAATTCATATAGCACACATGAACTGTATTCAAAGCAGGATCCTTTCCTTTCTCCTTAATTTTAAAATAGTCCACAATGCAAAACGCAGTTCTAATGATTGTGGTGTTTGCTGCCACCCTACAGGGAAGCCAAAATGCAAAAGATATGATGCTGCAACAGTAATTTTTAACCTCTGTTGTAGCACAGCATAGTAGCACCACAGTCAGTGGTGAAACTAATCCACTGCTTAGTGCCTGAAGCATTCTAAGGTCCACACCACCAAGTCAACTCCATACAGTTCTCTCCCATGGTACACAGGTTGGCACTACCTGCCCAGATTTGCCCTCAGAGGAATACAGCCTGACATACAGCTCTCTGAAGTGCTCTCATCTTCAACACTTCATTATTCTCCTTCTTCCACCTGTCTTAGGCTCAAAGGACAGTCCTGATGTCCCTCAGACCACTGACCTTCCAGGGTATGCCATTAAAAAAACATGATCCTGTTTGAGGTGAAAGATTAATCTCAAACTACTTGAAACTGGGCAAAAGGGGAGCTGCTTGTACATGTGCATTAAAAATTTGGGCAGTGCTGCAAGCCAGTGCTTTATCAGGTAAACAGAACACCAGGCACACTTGAGCAGCAGGCTGGCTCCCAGCAAGAATTATTTGTTTCAAAAGCCATATCTCATGAAATTTCCATCTCCATCTGAGAATGGAATCACAAAAAACTACTTTGAAGAGTCACCACAATGTCAGTAATATCATTGTGGATAACACTGCAATTCAGTCATTTAATACAACTGGACATTTTGGTGGTCATAAATTTGCTAATCAATGCCTTCAAGAGCTTTAAGACAGGCAGGCTGTATCACCAGCTCACATTTTCATCCCTTTTACAGAATGACTGAGCAGTTTCATTGTGGGGAAACAGAACTCCCCTGGTTCTCTAGTGGATTGCTAAAAGAAAAATTAAATTTAATTTTTAAAATTAATTTAAAAAAAAATTA